>NW_021028872.1:82172-119795 GCF_004153795.1 Camellia sinensis | reverse complement strand
TAATTAACTTCTTTTATAAATGGATGTGAATGATCAGTGTTAATCATCAATTGCAAGAATTCAACATTTTACATTCACTTACTGGTAGTGGCATCAAACTATTCTTATGCCCAATCTTCATCTTTTTTTTGTTCATAGGACCATAAAATGATATACACCATGGACATCTTCCAATTCTTGACTTAAACATGATGGGTATTATTTAATAGTCTTGTAATATCAAAATTTTACAGTTAAAAATATATTTTTTCTATCTATCTAGGTTATCTTATCTAATTGAAAAACGGAAGATGATTGGATATTGAACTCGGCACTTTGATGATAAAACAACTTGTGTTGGGTGAGTTAGATACACATCATTAGCTTAGGTCCAATGGGTCTAGCCCATTTTGCCCATAACCTCTCCCTCTAAAACACTTGGGTACCCCTTGGGGCACACCCCAAGTATCTCACCCAAGCCTTATAAACCCTTTCAAAACTTCCCATCAAATCAATGTGGGACAAGCCAATTTACAATCTTAAGGAATTTCCACCAAAACTCCATTTTCATGGAGCACACTTTGGCTTCAATTTCCCATTCACTCGGTAATGGTTTTGAGCAACCAAATATACCACGTGAATCACAACGCGGCAAAGAACGCGTTACCACTTTGATCCGAGTAAATCGACACTCGGGGCCCACCTAAAAAATAGACCAAACTTGAGAAAAAATTCTAGTTTTACCCAGAATTTTTCTACCATTTCCAACAGTAACATGTTTGTAAATACTTATTGGAACAAAGATACAATACATATTTAAACACATATACAACCGAACAAACATACAAATGTCATCTACTACATGGTGTATGTAGATTAACGTTACACGCTAAATGCAACATGTATCGTAACACGATCATCTAGGTCCAATGTACAATTGCCATTCTACGATGTGGTTCACATTTGACATCCAATTAACAACTAAAACCAAATACCCCTAACCCAACCCTTGAACCCATACACACCATCCCACACATCGAATATATCAAAAAGTATCAACTATCACAATGTCAAATACACATATTCAATCAGAACATTGGCCAAAGTGTGTCTATCGATGAGTATAATAGATTGTCAATGTCCTATTGAAGATGAACAATCCACACTTCAACAAATAGCAACACATTTCAAAAAAATAATAATAATAAAATAAAATAAAATAAAATCTTCTCTTTAACCGATTAGAGTTGAAATATGTCGAAAGAATCAACACACAGCCCTCAAACGACCATTTCACGTCTATTTAAGCAACATTTTGAAAATGCACTGGAATCTCGCGATCAAGGTGAACAAAACTCGCATAGTTGTTGCATGTAGACTTATCTTTCCTAAAAACCTTTCAAACGTCATATAATGAATGAGAAAATAAGGTACAATATGGAAACAAATTAAGGGTATAATAGTACACTAATATCATTCATTTACAACTCATAGCACCTTGTGAAACACATTCCTATTTAAATAAGATTTCAAACTCTAATGTTGTGTTTGGTTGGGGGTTTGAAGAAGGAATTGAAAAGGGAAATTGAAAAAGTAGATGGAATGTGAATAAAATTTACTTATATTTCACCTAATTTCACACATATTTTCTATTTCCCTTTTTATATTCCTCCACAAATCTCTTAACCCAACACAACATAAAAGAATATTTATAAGATTTTATATTAAATAAGTCTTCCAAATAAAACTTATAAATAATTTTCCCTAAAGATTATCGATGTAATTTACCCGAGCAATAAAATCAAATGGGACTAAACTTTATTGGCTGATTGTTGGACATTCATTATCTTAGTTCAAAAATGTTAAGAAACATTCATTATCTTAGTTCAAAAATATTAAGAATTTTAAATTTTTTTTTGATCGGAAAAAAAGGGCTCTGTGGTGTCATCACAGCCCCGTTGGATCCTAGTCTCGGGATAATCGGTTACCAGCTAGGAATTAACCCCCACCAAGTAAGGGACCCACCACCAGGGCACCAATGGAGGGCAACCCCACACCGCAGCAGAGGCCAGGGATCGAGAGGAGTAAAGACATTACTCACAAGGAGTGATCTCAAATACCCCTCCCAAGAATCGACCCTGATTCCTCGGCTGGAGAACGGGCAGCTTCCTCCATCAGGCCACCAACCCTGGTGGATATCACCTCCTGATGTGATGCTTTAATTTTTTTATTTTTATTTTCTTTTACTATCAACTCATTAAAATTAACTTTCGAACTCGTTTCTCGAACTCTCTACCATTATTGATCTTTCCGAAATTGAATCAACGGGAGTTGCTCGGAGTGCTTTCTATGGGTCCTACATAAATAAATAAAATTTGTAAAAAATCAAAAAGAAAGAAAAAGAATTTGTTTCACTGTTCATGATTTGCTAGCATTGTCACTCTAAAACCAAAAACTGAAAAATTGTCAATCCCTAAGCAGACCCAAAAAATAATCAGCTTCTTTGATTTCCTAACTCACGATTGACTTTTTTTAAAAATTAATTTTTTATTTTTTTATATATTTTTATTTTTATTAAATTTTTTTAATATTTTAAATAATTTTTTAATTTTTAAATACACTTAACATAAATATACTTAAACAATATAATATTCGTGAAAAAATCTTTAAAGATTTTACTAAATACCAAAAATAAAAACCGAACCCACATTTAGTCCACCACCTCTTCCCAAATTAGTCGAGGCCTTCGAACACCATTCGATTTCGAGATAACCACACAGTCCACAGGACTGCAAAGAACAGAGACTCCCACAGATTCTTCTGTACATTTTTAAACTAAAACCACCATGCTGAAAAACTTACCAAATTTGAGGGAGAAACCCACAAAAATCCCCACCATTGAACGATGACACACTAGATTTTCCAAACGTCGTTGCATAATAAAAGGAGATGATCTGAAGACTCCAGCGCATTCTTGCAAAACACACACTGCATTATACTAATTTGTTTCATTTATTTTGCCTCCGTTTGGGAAGTGGGTTGGCTTTTTGGCTTTTTGGCTTTTTTGGCTATTTTAGCCTGGGCTTAAAAGCTTGGTTTGGGAAGGGCTTATTTAGTCCACCACCTCTTCCCAAATTAGTCGAGGCCTTCGAACACCATTCGATTTCGAGATAACCACACAGTCCACAAGACTGCAAAGAACAGAGACTCCCACAGATTCTTTTGTACATTTTTAAACTAAAACCACCATGCTGAAAAAGTTACCAAATTTGAGGGAGAAACCCACAAAAATCCCCACCATTGAACGATGACACACTAGATTTTCCAAACCTTGTTGCATGATAAAAGGAGATGATCTGAAGACTCCAGCGCATTCTTGCAAAACACGCACTGCATTATACTAATTTGTTTCATTTATTTTGAAAGTTTTTGGGTTAGATCATCACTAAAATAAAATAAAATAAAAAATTTAGAATAAGGATTTGTTTGTTTTGTAGTAAAATATTTTACTTCGTAAAAATATTTTTTATATAAAATGATTTTGCCCAAACCCAAATTTTTAATTTTATTTTCGGGTATTTGATTAACACTGACAATATTTTCCATAACAAAAATCTTAATAAAGAATTAATTATGGAGGAAATTTTAAAAGGAAAATGATCACCACATAAAATTAAGGTTTTAGATATCAAAATTTAGGGATAAAATTATTTTTTAGGGACCAAATATTTTTATTGCGAAAAGTGTCGTTCTTATATTTTTAGCAACGAAAATTAGACGTTAGTGATGAATTATTGTCCTTTTGGAATCAAATTTTTTGTCTAAAAAAATAAATCATTTTGAAACTAAATTATTTTGTCTCTAAAAGTCTATTTATTAATGACATTTACAAAATTTTGTCGCTAAAAGTCTTGTTTTTTACTTTTCGAAATGACATTTTAGTGACTATCCTCATGACGATAGAAATTGATTCCTAAATGTCTTTTGTAACAAAATTTTCACTTTTAGAGACCAAAACATTTGGTCTTTAAAACTCTTACATGTTGAAGTGGATATTACATAATTTTTATGTAAAATTCAACATAAATGATGTGGCAATATCATTTTTACAATTATAAATTATATTAATGAGAATTTTAGGTTTCAATAATTGGATATAGATGTGACATATCATTATATATAATTCTTCTATATATATTTATGTTTGTACATCATTATTAAAGAATAAAATAATTCCATAATTTCAATCAATTGCTCAACCATAATATATCTATATGTATAGGTATATGTGCAGAGAGAGAACGTTCAATTTGTATGAAAATGATAAAACTGAATTAATATGTATTTTGAATAGTATAAACATGGTGAGAAAATAAATAAATAACTTATCAAATTTATATATTTTTTTCGTCCAGTCAAGTAAAGCTTAAGATCTTAAAGTTTTTCAAAAAAAAATTAAAGCAAAAGAGGTTATTCTTTCTTTACTTTTTGCACTTTTTTTTTTATGAGAACAAAAAAATTATCTCAAATATATTAATTTTATTACCTCATAATTTAGGTAAAAAATTAAAAAGTTACTAAAATAATATATTTTCAGGGAGGGCTAAAAGCAAAGAAAATCAGGGGGGAAAGGGGAATTTACTGTCCTGTGGATTTTTCACAAAAAAAATTCACATACATGGAAAAGTTTGTAACATTAATTATGAATATATATAAATTTATCATAAATCTATAATTAATTTTAAAATATTACACTGAATTGTATTTTCTCCACACAAAAAAAAAATGCTTGTTTTTGGGTTGATCCCACGTTTGGTTGTTTTGTTTATAACTTATTTTTGAGTTTTTATTTATTATAAAAAAATAAAAAAGATGATGCGATAGAAATAAATTAATAAACAACTTATTTGGGATGTTTTCAAAAGTGGCTATTAACCTTATAAAAAAAACATACGGAATGATATACTCTCTCAAATCCATAGACGTTCTCTCAAATTCTAAGGTAGCGTTTAGTTTAATTTTAGAAATTTGATTTGAATATGAAATTGTGTTTTGAGTTTGTGAGTTTTGGAATTATGATTTGAAAAGAGAAAATTTGTTTAGTTATGAGTTTTGAAAAGAGTTTTGAATTGAATTTTAAATTGAGTTTCAAATTTTTGAAATGAGTTTTGAATTAAGAAAAATTATTTGATTATGATTTTCAAAACTTAATTAAAAAACTTATAACTCATAACCAAACACAACTTAAAACTCTATTAAAAATTTTATTCAAAACTCATAGCCAAACTCTTTTTATAATTTTTTTTATTTTTTAAAAATTACCGTGACAAATTAATTTTTATTTTAATTTTTTTTTGTTAATTTTAAATAAATGGCCAAATAATAATCTAAGAATTTGGTCTAAAAAAATAATTTTTATATTTAAAAAATATCAAAAATAAATATACTTTTTTTTTAATTAAACAGGTGCCAATTGCACACACACAAAACAAAACAACAAAAAAGTGTTCCGGACATTCAGGTAAACCAAAAAATTCAAAAATTCTCTAATTATCAAATATGTTTTCAAATGTAGGGTTGGAATCAATTTTTAAAAACTATATCCAAACAGTTGGAATCATAGGGTGAAATCATGATTCCAATCCTAAACCAAAACGAACCTAAAATCTTCTTTCTTTTCTCACTAGATTTTTCTCCAAGGAGAGAGGAAGACAGCCTACTTCTCCAATCTCCCTATACTCTCTGTCTTTCAGATCCTCCTCCAAATTTGATATTTGTTTCACCAATTCAACCATTACTGCCTTACATTCTCCAGCATCGAATCCAAAACTTTAAAATCTAGTTTCAGATCTTCTCACAATTCGAAAATCGACGCTAGATAATGCATTTATTTCACTTTAAGCGATCACCTCAATCTTAATATTCTATCTTCAGATTCTAAGTTAAAAGTTACAGAACAGTGAAGTTTTGAATGAGTTTGGTGATAACATGAATCTGATTATTTTCTATTTAATTTCTTTAATTTTTAATTTATTAATATAACAATCATTCATATATAGAGATTTGTTTTTCTCCCTTGTGAGAGTCATTTCTCCTTCAATGGAGACTTCATCCTTCCTTCTACGGAAGATTTTTTTATCTCTTTTTGGGATATGTAATGCTATTGTACTTAGATTGAACCGATTTTTGGTCAATTTTGCAATGAATTTTTTTTTTTTTTCACAATCTAAAACAAAAAAAAAACAAAAGACGTGTCCTTTAACGTTGATCAAAAGGAATTCAACGAATTTTTCTATGCAACGGCTATAATTAAAAGAGATGGAACTATAAACATGAGGACGCTCGCTCTGTAGCATTTCTCAATTATTCATGCCATGCGTACAATTACACAGCTGTCCAATGAGAATCTCCGTCCAACCAATATTTTCCAAATTAAAATATTCAAAATGTAACAACAGTAATCGTAAAATTTATTCATTAAAAAAAATTATAATTCTGTACGTACTTGTAAAACAAAATTTAAATCAAGTATAAATTATAAATATTTTCTCCTAAATTTGTTTAAAATATAATTTTATGATTAATGCTTGAGATCCCTAAAAATGAGTTCCCGATTGATGTAAATCACATGTTTTTGAGTTTGTGAGTTTTGGAATTATGATTTGAAAAGAGAAAATTTGTTTAGTTATGAGTTTTGAAAAGAGTTTTGAATTGAATTTTAAATTGAGTTTCAAATTTTTGAAATGAGTTTTGAATTAAGAAAAATTATTTGATTATGATTTTCAAAACTTAATTAAAAAACTTATAACTCATAACCAAACACAACTTAAAACTCTATTAAAAATTTTATTCAAAACTCATAGCCAAACTCTTTTTATAATTTTTTTTATTTTTTAAAAATTACCGTGACAAATTAATTTTTATTTTAATTTTTTTTTGTTAATTTTAAATAAATGGCCAAATAATAATCTAAGAATTTGGTCTAAAAAAATAATTTCTATATTTAAAAAATATGAAAAATAAATATACTTTTTTTTTTAATTAAACAGGTGCCAGTTGCGCACACACAAAACAAAACAAAAAAAAGTGTTCCAGACATTCAGGTAAACCAAAAAATTCAAAAACTCTCTAATTATCAAATATGTTTTCAAATGTAGGATTGGAATCAATTTTTAAAAACTATATCCAAACAGCTGGAATCATAGGGTGAAATCATGATTCCAATCCTAAACCAAAACTAATCTAAAACCCTCTTTCTTTTCTCACTAGATTTTTCTCCAAGGAGAGAGGAAGACAGCCTACTTCTCCAATCTCCCTATACTCTCTCTCTTTCCGATCCTCGTCCAGATTTGATATTTGTTTCGCCAATTCAGCCATTACCGCCTTACATTCTCCACCATTGAATCCAAAACTTTAAAATCTAGTTTCAGATCTTCTTACAATTCGAAAATCGATGCTGGATAATGCATTTGTTTCACGCTAAGCGATCACCTCAACCTTAATATTCTATCTTGACCAACAAATGTAGAGTCTTCAGATTCTAAGTTAAAGGTTACAGAGCAGTGAAGTTTTACATGAGTTTGGTGATAACATGAATTTGATTGTTTTCTATTTAATTTTTTTAATTTTTAATATGTTAATGTGACAATCATTCTGGTATAGAGATTTGTTTTCCTTCCTTGTGAGGGTCATTTCTCCTCCTCAATGGAGACTTCATCCTTCCTTCTATGGAAGATTTTTTTTATCTCTTTTTGGGATATGTAATGCTATTGTACTAGATTGAACCGATTTTTGGTCAATTTTGCAATGAATTTTTTTTTTTTCACAATCTAAAACAAAAAAAAAAAAACGAAAGACGTGTCCTTTAACGTTGATCAAAAGGAATTCAACGAATTTTTCTATGCAACGGCTATAATTATAAGAGATGGAACTATAAACATGAGGACGCTCGCTCTGTAGCATTTCTCAATTATTCATGCCATGCGTACAATTACACAGCTGTCCAATGAGAATCTCCGTCCAACCAATATTTTCCAAATTAAAATATTCAAAATGTAACAACAGTAATCGTAAAATTTATTCATTAAAAAAAATTATAATTCTGTACGTACTTGTAAAACAAAATTTAAATCAAGTATAAATTATAAATATTTTCTCCTAAATTTGTTTAAAATATAATTTTATGATTAATGCTTGAGATCCCTAAAAATGAGTTCCCGATTGATGTAAATCACATGTTTGTATTTTTGGTTTTTTTTTTTTTTCTCTCACACAATTGCGTGGGGTCAAGAAGGTTGTGTTTTGTAGGAGCCTGTATCAAAATTGTAATTTTATTTTCTGTAATTTTAAAAATTATATTTTATCTTTTAAATTTTTTAATTTTATAATAAATAAATTAATAACTTTTAATAATATCAAAATTTTATTTTAATTAATAATTTAAATAATTTTATCATTATATAAAACAGCAATTGATGTAAATCACATGTTTGTATTTTTGGTTTTTTTTTTTTTTTTCTCTCACACAATTGCGTGGGGTCATGAAGGTTGTGTTTTGTAGGAGCCTGTATCAAAATTGTAATTTTATTTTTTGTAATTTTAAAAATTACATTTTGTCTTTTAAATTTTTTAATTTTATAATAAATTAATTAATAACTTTTAATAATATCAAAATTTTATTTTAATTAATAATTTAAATAATTTTATCATTGGATTAAAGAATAGTTAAAAATTTTATTTTTTTAATTAATTCTATTAAATAAAAAATTTAATATTTTTTTTTTTAAGATCCTGTCACCATCTTTGCCTATATATAGGGTTGTTTTAGAAAGTTAGTTAAAATAAAAAAAATTTAGTTTTTTTTTAAAAACATATAAAAAAATAAAAAAAATAATGTAATATGAAATAGATTAAGGCTTGGTTTGGGAAGTGGATTGGCTTTTTGACTTCTTTTTTTTGACTATTTTAGCCTGGGTTAAAAAACTTAGTTTGGGAAGGACTTTTTGACTTTTTTAGCTTTGGATGTGATGTTTTATTTTTTGTGACTAAAATAACTTATTTTGTCTTTTGTGACTAAAATAGCCAAAAAAAACCCAAAACCTAAGTTGCTAAACAGAGGCTAAAATTAATTTTTAACTTTTAGTCATCTTCCAAAAAGGGTTAATAATAAAGAGAGAAAGGGAATCAAATGAAATAAATAAGGCAGAGGCGTTTCTTGTGTGACAAACTTACAAAAGCTGTTTCGATTTTGGTCGAGAGAGAGAAGAAAAAAGAAACAAAGAAAAAAGGAAGCAAAAATGGCAGTGGAGGGACAAGTGATTAGTTGCCACACTGCGGATTCATGGAACGAACAGCTCCAAAAGAACAATGTTTCCAAGAAACTGGTACAGATTTTCTATTACCTTTGTTTTCTCGAGTTCTAAAATATGTTTTTTGTGACATGATTTTTGTTTTGTAAATCAGTTTAGTCGTAATTTGGGTTTTGTTGTTTTTGTGTTTTTTGGAGTTTGATTTGGTTTGGTGTTTTCTGATCTGATTTTTTTTTTTGTTCTAAAATGTTATTTTTGGATATGATTTGTGTTTTATAAAGCCAGTTTAGTTGTAATTTGGTACTCTAATGAATGGGTTTTATTGTTTTTGTGTTTTGAATAACGGGTTTGATTTGGCATGGTGCTTTCTTATTTTATTTTATCATTTGAGATGTAACATTTGTTCATTGTTCGTAATTTGTTGATTAATATTCTGGTTAGGCATTTCAGATTAATTTGCATTTTTGTTCGTTTTTATTATCTGATAACTTAATTCCAAAACCCTAGTTCTTTTAAACTTTTTCCCCCGAACTTGTTCATGCATTTATGTTTTCAGCTTCAGTGAGTTCTGTAATAAGTTGATTGAAATTCTGTTTTCAAAATTCTACTTGAAGTCCTCATAAAACAATATGGGTTTGAGAAGTAAATTGAAAATCACTTGCTTTTGTGAAATAAGAATTTAGATAACCGGGGTTAACTTGCCATTGGATGTTAATACATCATTCATAGTTATTTGTTTTATGAAATTGTGTTTTCTTTCCAGCTTCAATGTGTTCTATAATAAGTTAATGGAGATTCTGTTTTGAAAACACGATTTCGATGTAAATTCAATTTAAGTGGTGTTTCAAAAAAATCGACTTCAAGCCCTCATAAAATGATATGGATTTGGAAAATAAGTTGCAAATCACGTGGTTATAGGAAATTAGATTTTAAACAACCCAGGTTTTGTATAAAAAGGTCCCCAACTCTGAGTTGTTGAGATTAAGAATAGTTGCAGTTAAACACAGCATATTCATAGTTATTTGTTTGGGTATTTCATTTGATATTGTAAGCTCCTCCTCATATGCGTCTTGTTTATGTCTGCATTTCTAGTATTATTCAACTTGATATATAATTTAATAAGATCTCTTTCGAAATTTTGCATACCACATATGTTTCTTCATTTCTTGTGATTTATCTTATTTGTTTACTTTTATTTTATATATTTTTTGTGTGGTTAATGGTAACGTGTGCCTAGAGAATGTAGCCTCCCAATGATGGCTGGAACCCAAACCAGAACGAAAGACAGATATCAGACAAAGACTTGACCGGCAGCATCTTTGTGTGCTGTGATTTTTCTGATACCTCTTAAATTTTACTTGTGTCATTTATGTGTGATAACTACTTGTATTCACCAATTTTTTACTGCAACTTGCACAAAAAATGTTTTGTGGTTTTGAATAAGTAGGTCCTGCCCTGCCCGGCCCATTTTAGATCAGATGCAGCTATGAAGTGGTCTTTGTTGAGATATAGTGGGTGTTTGGAAAGTGGGTTTTTTCATTGGGTTTTTTAGTTGTAGGATATTATTGGAGAAAAAAACTGTTGTGTTTGGAAAGATAGTTGGGTTTTTTTGTGGTTGGATGTGATGTTTGTGAGAGAAAAAGTAAAATGATTATGGGGTTTGATGTGATATTTTGTTTGGATTTGTTTTTTTTTTATTTTGTAACCAATTTGTCTTTTAGTAACAAAAAACAAAAAGCCTAGTTCCCAAACAGCGCCTAGTGTGAATGCTAATATAATTTATTAAGTAGTATAGGAATTTCTTATTAGTATTATGATAATGAACAATTAGAAAAATAACGGATATTGTAAGTTCTGGACTTGATTTCTAGATGATGGTACATGGCAGCCACAGAGTCCCACCTTAGCTAAATGGAAGATATGGTGTTTAATACTTGGTCAATGGAAATCCAAATTAGAGCCAATATTCATTTGAAAACAGAGAAATACAGGACGTATACAGATCGGATGATCTGTCTCGTGTCAGATTATATAGAGTAAAAAAAACAAATGAATTGCTAGTATGAAATACCCAAGAAGATTTGACTGCATGCAGCTGGGTTGTAATCCATATAAGCTTTGGTATTATATGATTTTAGATTTACTTTAGATCCCTGTAATATCTAATTTGGCATCAATCATAATTAGTTTGTCCATGTCAAGAAAATTGTGTAGACCAGGAAGAAAAGTTATACCATGAAAATGATGGAATGTTGACTGTAGTCAGATACTGGTTCTAAGCAATCTAAACTATTTTCATCTTCTGACCATTTCAGCTTTTCTGTTGTGGTAGTTATTTATGAGTCTTAGTCTTTAAAGCCTTGACAATATTTCTTGCTGGTTTTCCATCTGTTCCATAGAGATTCAACCATGGTTGCTAGAATTGTGTGATTCACAATTCACTTCATAATATTCGATATGAGTTTCAACTAAAATGATTTGAATCGTGCTGTTGAATTTTAAATTGGATGAATTTGACAATTAATTACGATTCAATTTGCAATTCATTTGAATCTTAAGTTGAGTGAAGCTTACAATTCACTATGATTCAATTTGTGATTCACTATGATTCATTGTGTTTTATTATCATCATTATTTTTGCATGATGATGAAACGTTGTTTGACCTCTCAGTCAAGAAATAAAAAAAGGGATCAGTTATACGTGATATTATATTTATATACATAAATACAATTTAGTTATATTAATATTTATTTCATTTTAAATAGTGTGTATTTTTTGGGAAGACCTAAATTGACATGAGCTAGTATAATAAATAGAGATATGAATCTCCTTAATTTGAATAACCAAATGACTTTTGATAGAGTCGAATGGAAAAGAATGATTCATATAGCCGACCTTATTTAATGGGACTTAAGGCTTAGTTTTGTTTGGTTTATACATACATAAATGATGTATTATGTTAAATATATATAGTGAATCTTATGATTCAGGATTCATTATTTTAGCAAAATGATTCGCCATTCAATTTGCAATTTAACATCAATGGATCCAACTTGAACCAAATTGCTTATCCTGAGAGTAATAAATCCAGTCATTTTATTTACTTTTTGGTTAAAATAAACTTAATTGTCATTTTTTAAATTTCTTTTCAACTCATGGAAAGTAAATTATTTCTCACATAGGAGTCTCTGATCTTGCAGAATTTCCCTTGGCATATATTCATGCCTGTTATTGATGCAGGTGGTTGTTGATTTCACTGCTTCATGGTGTGGACCATGCCGTTTCATTGCACCATTCCTGGCAGAGTTAGCTAAGAAGCTACCCACTGTTACCTTCCTTAAGGTGGATGTGGACGAGCTTGAGGTAAAAATGAAATCAATGAGATTGGAACAGTTTGTTTTTTCTTTCGCTCTAAACTTACCTCAATGTTGTTAATGAACGTTTGTGGCTAATTTTCTTTGTTGCAGTCGGTTGCTAAAGATTGGGCTGTGGAAGCAATGCCAACTTTTATGTTCCTGAAAGAAGGGAAGCTTGTGGACAAGGTTGTGGGAGCGAAGAAAGACGAGCTGCAGCAGACTATTGCCAAGCACATGAATACGGCTTAAAAATCCTATTACTAATAATTTCTCATTTTGCCTTTTGAGGAAGCTCTGGACCTATTATATGCTATTGTTAATTACGCTTTGTTTTGCATTTAAATACAGACTGGTACTGGATGTTGCAAGTTCTTATTCTATAATATGATTAATATCGTGTGATTTTATTGGTGTTTTATTCTTTATAGAAGTGTTACCCTCATGTTGAAAGGATAATGCTTTTGGATGTCATATGATTTGGAACTCACAAGACATAGGATGCTTGCAGAAAGAATTATAGGCCTTGGGAAAGTGGGTTGTTTTCTTGGGAGTCTGTGGGTGATGCCTGAGCCAAGATGGATTGACTGGCTTATGTAAGACTGTAAATGAGACAAGTCGAGTTGAGCTAAGTAATAAGTTTAAACTTGTCTTGAAAACTTTACAAGTTTCATAATGTGTTCAAGTTTAGCTGGTTTACAATAATGAGTTAGTCTTGAACAAATTTTTAACAAACAAAAAGATGAATCTAGAATGAGTAGTTTGATATTTTAATGTAGATAAGATTTTTGAGTCAAGAAATAGATTGCTTAAGCTTGACTTGAAAAGTCAACGTGTTTTAAAATGTATTCAAGTTTTGTATGGTTACATATGGCCGATTTCTGAATTGAATTTTAATGATTTGCATAGCTTGGTTCATTTGATAGTCTGACTCTAACATTTTTCATTACTGCCTCAGCAGTTTGCATACTTGTTCCAAAGAAATTAATAGAACCACAACTCAGAAACATATCAGTGTGTTTGGTTTGAATTTTCTGGATTAAATTTTTTAGAAATTGAGTTTTTTAATTTTTGTATTTTTTTTGTTTTCAGTGAATATTTTTAAAATTTTAAACATTTTTTTTACTTTTTTAGATGCACCTTACTTAGATGTATCTAAAAAGTAAAAAATTTGTGAAAAAATATTTTAAAAAATTAATAAATACATAAAAATACAAAAAATATACTGAGTTCTTGTATTTTTTTTATATTTTTGGTATTTAGTGAATTTTTAAAAGATTTTTTTTACAATTTTTTCACTTTTTAAGTGTATTTATATTAGGTGTGTCTAAAAAATAAAAAAATTACTTAAAATATTTAAAAAATTCAGTAAAAACAAAAAAATACGAAAAATTAGAAAGTAGAATTTTCTGAAAAGTATTTTTTGAAAAATGAAAACAAACAAGCTTCTGCTTTTCAGTAACTCTACCCAAACTCAAAAATGCTGGTGCAAGATCTGTGATGAATATAAAATTTAGAAGAAAAAAAAAAGATTGACAAAATTTCACTGTGTTCATTTTTATCAAAACAGTTAAATTTCACTGTTTACAACACTGAAATTTTCAATAAATAGCTCAAAATTAAAAAAAAAAAAATTGGAAGGCCATATGTAAAAATTGAATACCTAATTTCAAATTCATGAGAGCTGCACACAAGAAAAGAAAGGTCATACTAGGAACCGCTCCTAACATGAACCAAATTGGGGTTTTCTTTCCCCCCAAATTAACAAACAAACAAACTAATAAATCACACTGTTCTTCACCCGATTGCCCATTTCTGGTTAAAAGGCTGGGGACAGGGCTCAAAATCCATCATGGGGGGCCCACAATCCCTAAATCTACAAACTCATCTAAAAATCACTACTTTACAGAGGCTAAATTTAGCCCCCCCTTAAATTAAAAGACTTAACTTACCTCTAGCACCATTCTCTCCAGCCTATCTAGTAAAGCTTTCCCTGTACCTTACCCTTTATTCACTTTTCTTTACCCGTTATTTACTTTTCTTGCATTTTTTTTCTTTTTCTTTTGAGGGTATGTATTGTTAATTCGCTAGATGCAATATTTAAGCATCCCTATCCACCTTTACCTAATCAACCCCTTGAATTGGCTTGAACGGTTGTAGAAGTTGTAGGGGAACAAACAGCTTCAACAGTTAATCGCTTCAACACATTAGGACATGGGTCTTGCCCAAAGTTAGTGTTTGATATGGCCACCGAGCATCTCTGCTGCCCAACACATTTCTGTGAAATATAACAAGAAATAAAAATAAATAAAATAAACCAACACATAAAGGTAATATGTATTTGTGAAGTTATTAAGGCACAGAAAAGCACAATGGGTACCTTCTCTAGGATGGAATATGAGGTAGAAGCATGGCAAGTTCCTTGCTGGAAACTCCCACAAGTGCCCAAGGGAGTTCCAAAGCTTGCAAATTTAATGGAAGAAATGAACTGGCCCGGACCACAATGCAAGTGAACTTTCGGTTTGTGAAACTCTTGAGTCTTTCCATAGCTTTCAATGTGCCAATTCTTGATCATAGGGTGATACTCAGGGATATCGGCACAAACAGTGGTCACCGATCTCTTCACCAGAGAAATTTTTGTGGGATCCCCTCCAAGTTCCTCAAAAAGTACCAACAGATTCTGCGTGGGCTTTAACCAAGACCGTGGCACATGGTACCTGAAAGCGTGATTTTGTTTGTTACTCTAATATTAAATGATTCTATGGTAGTGCATTAGAGAATTTTTATATGAGGATTTACCATCGTTGAGTTGGTTCGCCACAGCCAAGCTGACATTTTGGAGGTTTAAACACCCCTGAATAACTACATCCATTGCAATTACCATTAGCATATGCAGTCCAATATCTTCCAATACTCTGACCATTAATCCATACTTGACCTTTCCCCATACTCCTCATATCCAAAGCCAGTGGTTTATCTCCATCAGGAGCATTGAAATAAGCCTAGAGAAAGTGTCAAGATTAAGATTAAATTCATAATGCCAATTATTCATTTTCATCTTTGTTGCAATTTATTTTTTACTTTCATATTCTTTGTACCTTATGCCATGTTAATGGTTGCTGTTTTTGTGCGATCAAAGAACCTTGCATCCAGTCAACAGAGGAAATACCATTAGGAGAGACAAAATTCATGGCCTCTCCTTTTAGCCCAACCTGTTTGAAGAAGCATCCATGAGGCAAAATTTCTTTGAATAACCACAATGCCATTGATAAATAGGGAGGTAAGAATTCACAACCTGGTAGGTCCATTTTGCCGAGGACAAGTCCCATTTTCCCTGGTCCAGACCATGCAGTGCAACTGGACCTAAGACTCCTGTGCTCCATGACTCAAAATGTCCTCCAACATTCTTCAACAACAAATAACAATATTATGTTAAAAAAGAAAATAATCTAATGACTAATTTTTTTTTTCTTTGATGCATTGATTACTTGAATAATGTATTCATTAGCTACAAGTGCATTCCTCGAGTAACATTTATATGTGGTTCATACCAGATACAAAATTGGTAATCACTGAAGTGCATCAAGTCCACAATCATATTTTAGTGATACACCGATAGTCCACAGACTTGCATAATTCAGTCAATACATTAGAGTAACCTAAAAATAATCTTGTTATGGGTTAAACCCATCTTAAGGGTGGCCTTTGAACCTCAAGTTTACTTTCCTGGGGTGAGCCCAAAGGGCCCTGCCTATGATGAGTTCTCGATATCAAAAAAAAAAAAAGAGGAGGTCATTTAGCCTTCTCTCATTTCTCTTGGCCAGTTTACCAAATATGACATCAAAGCTAATGTTCAAACCTATGTTACCTAGAACGTGGATCGTTCCGGTACACAGAACGGGAACGGGAACGTGGTATGCCACATACTCTAAAATGTGATACGATAGGAGTAGACTTGTATATATTACACTTAAGAATTTAAAATACTTTTAGAGTAATTTTCTTTTAACAATTAAGTATCCAATAAAAAAATTTCTTCTTCTTTCATATAACAAATCATTCCTATGAAAATTATAATTCATTTTTAACTTTTTATCTTGTCAAAATTTAACTCACCCTAGATTTTAATTCATATATAAATATATATATATTTCTCTTAAGTTAACATTTAAAGAAATATATTGGAAAAAAATTTGGAGATGACTTCGGATCACTAAATTTATCGTTTTGGAACGAAAGTATACTATGTTTTGGAACATGCGTACCAATACATAATTCGCTAGGATATTAGCGTTTTCTAGTAACATAGGTTCAACCGATTTAACTAAGAGCCTTGTGTGCAAACAAAAGTGTTTTCATTTTGAATGGACAGCCACACAGATCCATCATTTTTCACAATAAAGTACTAATGAACCAGTTTAGGAAAAAAAATATTTCTTCACTTGTTTCCGATGTTACCAGAGATAATTAGGATATGGAAGGAGGGAGTACTAACTGGCAATCCAACAGCTACACTGAGCAGTGCAATTCTGTTTGTTCCAGCACGCAAGTTCACCTTTCTTGTAAATAAGAATCTCCTTTTCTCTCTTGTCCCAAATGCAGAGCCTACAAGACAAAGATCATTGCACCACAAATCAGCTAGAAGGGATGGCACAACACTAGACGGTCTTACAAGAAGTTATTTGGCATTGTACCTGAAAGTTGTCCATTTATGAACACATGCAAAGCATGACCTGTTGACTGCACCATGAGAGTAGGCCATTCACCACCGTGCAGGAAGGATTCAGATGAACCAATATCAACACTGTGAACAAATTGATATGGGGATTAAAATCGAAACATGAAACCATTACATTCAATGCTCAAAAGTCCAATACATGTACATTATACAAATTATCAACTTTGGACGTCAATCTCACCTAGTTATGTACCAAAGATAATCACTAGTATCCCTTGTGACATTTATCTGCTCCATGAGACCGAATGAAGTGAATGCTGAGCTGTCATCCAAAGAAGATACATCTTCATTATAAGTCTCCCACGAGAACATCTTAGCATTGCTGGGCAGCATTTCCATGTGTGATGTTTGAACTCCAACCTGTTATGGAAATGCAAGGGATCAATTTCATCTCCGGTAGTTTAAATATGTAGCATGATAAGAATTAGGATTAAAATGGACTTTCAATTCCATAAAAGTTTGAACACGTGGTAACAAAATCAACGAATTTGTAAAGATCAACATACTTTGGCTGTGTTGAAAACTACATTCCTACAATCAGGAAGGATGCTGATGGACCAAGGAGGCAAATTATAGTGCATGTTATTGAACATCACTCTTGCAGCAGAATTTGTGTCGTAGTTTGAGAGAAAAGCTGCACAATTTCCTGCTTCTGAAGAATATACATGAGCCTGGAAAGTGCAAGACATTTGGTGAAAAAGTGAGAAATATGAAATGGCATAAGCAACAGAGGGTCTCGAATACCTGTTGAAGGCCTCCTAGAGAAGTGGCAATTGGATCTGCTGAAACTAAAGCTCGCTCACATAGCTTGATAGACCTATGAAGCTCCTTTAAATGACCATATTTTGGTTGCCGGATCAAACCTATCCAGTTAATGGAATGAAGCAGTTAGCTGTATCCAAAGCTTAGGTACATGATTTAGCGATCAGTGACAAGCAAATTTATCAAGCATTATCACTTGACACTCTTTTTAAGCTTTTAAACACCCTTTTACACCCCCCCCCCCCCCCCCCCAAAAAAAAAAAAGGACATTAAAAGTGTTTTTTATTTTTATTTTACCATATTCATCAAGTGGAGCATCATAGTCATAGCTGGTTGTTATGAAAGGGCCACCAGCAGAGCGTCCGAAATTGGTTCCTCCATGGTACTATTTCACATAATGAACACAAGAACTTAGTTTTACTAAAAATAACTTGAGATGGTAGAATTTTTTTTATTACCATAAAAGAGTGAATTCATGAACATTGAGTAAGAAAACCAACCATGTAGTAATTAACAAATGATCCTCCCTTTTGAATGAATTTGGCAACTGCAAAGGCCAAATCCTGAACTGGCCTCTGGCGAATTGTGCCTCCAAACTCCGTAAACCTTCACAATTTTGAGTTAAAAACAGAGTTAAAAGCGCTATTTTTTTCTTGCTGAAATTTTGAGACCAAACAAAAATGCAAATTTAATACCAGCCACTCCAAGCCTCTGTCCATATTGTAGGTTTGTAAGGTCTATTTGGAGAGAAAGCGTCACAGTAGAAGCCATTGCATGTGTTTATCTGTTAGCAATACCCACCAAAAGGATTTTTAAGATGATTTCGTCACACAAATATATAATGATATACATAACAAGCATTATTTAAGATTTTATGTCTGCCAAACTAAGATTTTATATTAACTACTTCCTTTTTTTTCCTTTCTACTTTTTTTTTTTTTTTTTTGAGTTCTTGCACCTTACTAAACAGGTGAATATGTCACATTTGCAGGCAAGGTTTGACCAGCCTTGTAATGATTTGCTATTTTTACATATACATACAAATTTTAAGACAACTATGCTACATAACTAAGGTTGAGTTTGGATTATGGATTTGGGTAGGAATTTGAAAAGGAAAGGAAAAAGATGAGAGAAATGTGAATGAAATATAAGCTAAATTTTTTCT
The DNA here is from genome assembly GCF_004153795.1 of Camellia sinensis. Lineage (NCBI taxonomy): Eukaryota > Viridiplantae > Streptophyta > Magnoliopsida > Ericales > Theaceae > Camellia > Camellia sinensis. Next base: position 100,489 of record NW_021028872.1, on the reverse strand, counting down.
CCATTTCCCTCGCCTTGTCCTTTTCTTTTCCAAATTCCTAATCAAATCCATGATCCAAACACATCCTAAATTTAAAGTTCTCAAGTGCAGCAGGTAAAAATTGATGACAATGCAAAAGAACTGGCATGCAGGCCCCATTTTTTTATACGTAAAACAATTTACTAGGGAAAATAAATTTATGCAAAACATTTTACAAGAAAAAATAAAATTTTCACTCATTTTCTGATATTTGGATGGAGTCCTGTAATTTCAACTACTTAGCGCAAAACAGTACAGATACAAGACAATACAAATATGAACATGACCATCACATGGAATAATAGACACTCCATGTACACGTTGAATTGTAGGTGAAACTATTTCATGCATCACAACAAGGTATAATGTTGCAAACTATCACAACATCAATTACTCAGCCACGTGGAGAAGTTTAACTTAAAGGAATTTCGTTTGGTAAGTCGTTTTACGGCTATAACTGTAAAATAATTTACACAAAAATTATTTTAGCGAGTTTTTGTGCTGCCAAACACTGAAAAATACAAAACATATTTTTGCTAAAAATATTTTACGACGGAGCCGCAATGTAAAACTTGTTGATAAAAAGAAGATTATATATGATGCAAACCAAACTAGATCTGGCAGTTAAAGAATCAAAGGACTGCTCACCACAGGATCTGGGGCATCTTCTTCTTTGCACATCACCCACGGGACCCCAGTTCCCAAACTGACCGCCATATTTGCGGCCCATGTCATGTATTCATGGCCAGCAGCTCCAAGTGCCTTGCTTTGCGTCCCATACTCATTCTCAATCTGCACACAACCAAACAAAACCAACTTGCCTCATCATTGTGGACTAATTTATTTCAGTGTAATTTATTCATTAAGGCAGAGTAAATTATCATGAATTAGCACAATGCTCAAGATATAGCATCTGCAGAAACATTAAAACTCAAAATTGTCTAATTAGGCTCAAAATTAGACATGCCAAATACCCAGAGGGCCATAGCTTATAATACCTGAGAGAGAATGATGGGGCCACCCTGGGACTCAAATAGATTTTCACTCTTCATCAAATTCACAATCTTTTCAGTGAAACCGCGCATAGCCGTCTGCAGCACCATATAATCAATTAATAATCTCATAAACAGATTAGTACTACAAAAACCAAGTTTTTATTTCTTTTTTTAACAATATATTTTTAAATGCCAAACAGTGTGTTTCTAGTGTTCAATTAATCATAATTTTTTAGCAATTTATCGTTTGGAACATTTTTTTGAGAGACAATTAATGGGTGGTGGGTATGGAATTGAGACCTTGAATGGCTCATTGTCTGTCCTGAAACTTATGCCTGGAACATACTTCAGCCAAACAGGAAATCCACTGCACAAAGCACAAGAAGAAATACAAATTAAAACAAAACCCACACAGATCAAACCTGTAAGTGAAGAACCCTCAATTTGCTAAACAAGAGAGAGAGAGAGAGAGAGAGAGAGAGAGGAAAAGCAGAAATGCTGGGTACCCAAAGTTCCATTCAGCACAAACATAAGGTCCAATGCGAAGATGAGCATAGAGCCCTGCTTTCTTGATTGTCTTTATGAACCTAACTAGGTCGTATCTCCCTTCAAAATTGTACTGAAACCCACACACAAAAAACAGTAAAACAAGATAAAATTAAGAAAACCCCATAAAAACAGAGTAAAGAACAGAACAAAACAGAACACAGACTTAAATTATGAAGTAAAAAAACTAGAAGAAAGTAAAGTACATTGCCAGGAGAAGGCTCATGAACATTCCAGAAAACGTATGTCTCAATCACATCCAGACCCCCTGCTTAAACGTAAGGTCCAATGCGAAGATGAGCATAGAGCCCTGCTTTCTTGATTGTCTTTATGAACCTAACTAGGTCATATCTCCCTTCAAAATTGTACTGAAACCCACACACAAAAAACAGTAAAACAAGAAAAAATTAAGAAAACCCCATAAAAACAGAGTAAAGAACAGAACAAAACAGAACACAGACTTAAATTATGAAGTAAAAAAACTAGAAGAAAGTAAAGTACATTGCCAGGAGAAGGCTCATGAACATTCCAGAAAACGTATGTCTCAATCACATCCAGACCCCCTGCTTTGGCCTTCTGTATGAGATCTTCCCACATCTAAACACAGAACCCAAAACAAAATCAGAAACAACCCATAAAGGAAAGATCATACCGACTGTGTTTGTGAGTTTTCTCGAGAAAATTCGAGTGAGAAAATTAAAATTAACGAAATCAGAAAGGTTTGAAGTACTTCAGGGGTGCTTCTTGGGTAATGTATGGATCCAGAGATGAGGATTCTTCTTTGCCCATTGATCACAATTGCTTTTCTATCGTATGTGACGCTACTCTGGACAAGCTGAGAACCCAGAAACAATGCAAAGCAGAACACAAAAACCCATTTGAATTCCATGATTCTCTCTCTGAATTTCACTCCTTTCCTTGGTTTGTATAAAGATCGTTCAATTCTCCTCTCTTTCTGGGTAGAGAGAAAATTGAAGCTGAGAGAGAGGGGGAGAGAGAGAGAGAGAGAGAGAGGTTGTGATTGTGGTCTAGTGGGAGTGAAAGTGCAGAGCAAAGAGAACCATTCTCTCTGTATGTAGGCTCTCTGAGACCAAGAACTTTACTAGGAATATATATATATATATGATTATGATTAAGGGTGTGTGGTTATACAGAGCTTTCAATCACAGATGTCGAGGGAGAGGATCATAACTGCGTGACTGAGATGAGCTCAATACCCCCAAAAAAGAGAAGTTGTTGGTTCATCACAACAACGTTGTGCTCTATATATGTACTGTGATGAGTGAAAAAAATAAAACTTATTAGTTTGTATTAAATACTTAAAAAATATAATAATTTATGATTAATTAAAAATAAAGTCGTATTTAAACTAATCAATAATTTTTTTAAAAAGAGAGGTTAAAATGGAGAAAAAAAATGAGCTGACAAAAGAATCGAACAGCATCAAAATTTTAGGAGAGTGATTAATGAGATCAATGTTCGGTGAGTGTGTTGCACGCGGATATAATAGTACTATAAATATGCAGTGATTTCAGTGTCATTATCACCATGTAGATCTATCATGTGCATGAGCTCATCTAAAAACCAGCAAAGCTTCACATTTGAACACTGTATCTGTAATAGTGATTCTTTTAGAATTAAATGCAATACAGGTCTCTTTTAGGAAGTACCTTTATAGTCACTTTTTAGATTTTAATTTATTTTAAATTATATTATCCCTCATATATTTTTTTTAAATTTAAAAATTTAACTTTTAATCATTTTTTCAAAATATCCTATAATAAAACTATTCAATATGTTTAGTTTTAGTTTTAGTTTTTTGAATTTATTTATTTTTTAAATTGAATTTTTTTATTTTTAGTGAATATTCTTTAAATTTTAATCATTTTTTTTACTTTTTTAGATGCATCTTACTTAGATGTATCTAAATAATAAATATTTATAAAAAAATATATTTTAAAAAATTAATAAATATATAAAAATACGAAAAATGTATTGAATTTTTGTTTTTTTTTTTATATTTTTAGTGAATTTTTTTTCACAAATATTATACTTTTAAAATATATTTATGTTAGGTGTATCTAAAAATTAAAAAAATCTTAAAATATTAAAAAATCAGTGAAAACAAAAAAAAATACGAAAAACAAAAAAGTATAATTTTCTAAAAAGTAAATTCTAAAACCAAACAAAATGATTATGATTGTTAGATGATTTAATTTTTTTATGTATGATATTTATGAAAAAAAATTAAAACATAAATAATTTAGATTATCAAAATGAGATCTGTAACAAATCATACAGACTTGTTAAGTTTTTTTCAAATTCATATTAAACTTGAAAGAAATCTATCAAGATTTATAAGCTTTGAAAAATTAGAACCTTTTGCAATAAGAGTATTTTAGTATGTTGTTGGTGAATTTTAATCAACCAATTAAGGTTGTGTTTGGTTGAAAAATTTGATGAGGAATTTGAAAAAAGAAATGAAAAAGATAAGTGAAATGTGAATAAAATATACATAAATTTCATCTAATTTTACACAGTTCTTTTCTTTCCCTTTCCAAATCCCTTCTCAAATCTTTCAACCAAACACAGCATAAGTCTATCTCTAAGATAAATTTGAGGGTTGCTTGTTAATTTTCTTGTAACAATTCGATATACCTATTTTGTACGTTTATATATCAAAATTATTTATGCAAATATATAATTATAATTATCAAATCAATGTAATATTTTTAAGGATTAATTACCTAAAAGTCCTATTTACATATTTGGTGGTAGCTTAGGTCCTGTCAAAATTTTTTTGAACCAATAAGTCTCATTTATAGGTAAAAAGACGTTTTACTCTTTAATCCTAAAACTGAGAATGTTCTCAATTTATAATTATCAAAACTAAGAAATTTCTCAATTTTTTTTTTCCAGTGTGAACTAAGAATATTATCAAAACTATCAAAACTAAGAAATTTATAATTATCAATTTTGAGAAATTTCTCAATTTTTTTCATGATTAAAGTCGAGAATATTATCATTTATATATCCAGTGAGTCATTGTTCTTCAACCCAGAACCAGAAAGCTTTGCCAATACTTATCATTTATATATACATATACAACTAGTTGTCACTACAACTGGAGGGAAAAAACAAGCAGTGTCATCAACTTTTCCAACCAGTCATGTTACTAGCAGCATGTCCCGAGGCTAACACAGTAAGGATGAAGATCGGAAAGGGAGAAGACGGAAGACGTCGGACGGTGGAGAAGATGGACGGCGGAGAGGAAGAAGAAGATGGAGACGGAGAGGGAGATAGCCAACGCCGGACGGTGGAGTAGAGGGACGGCGGAGGAGAGCTCTACAGCTGGTAGATCTGGAAAAACCTTGAGCGGGATTTCTATTTTTTTTTTCTTTTATACTGTGCGTGAAACACACGCACTACATAGAGATCTTGCCAGGAGCTTGTTGGAATGGTAAATTGGTCTATTAAAAATTAATGGGACTTGAAAGAATAAATAATTTTATTTAAGACTTAATGGATTATAAATTTACAAAATGAGACTTGTAGGTAAATGGCCCTATTTTTAATGATCATTTTACTCATAAAAAAATTATAAAATAAACTAATTAAATTATCAAAACAAAACTTGTAATGAATTCACCGCTAATCAAAACTTATTGCATTTAATATCTTCGCACTTAGTGCAATCTCAAACAACTGCAATAATGATTGTAATTGTTATATAACAGTAATTACATTGCGCAATTGCTATTAGTCCAAACTTTTTGCTTTTAACAGGCCTCACACCAGCAACTCCACTGAAATGGTTTTTGTTGTTGTTGCCAAGCAATTTCATTCAAAAATATTCTCTGTTATCTTGCTAAATGCAACCTTTGGATTAAAAATTTAAAGAGTAATTTGTGAAGAGAAAATTGAATGAATATAATTTCTTTTTCTTTTTCTTTCCAAACCATCTCTCAAGTTATTCATCCAAACACAGTCAAATAATTTATTAAAAATAAGATTTTGAAATTTAGTTTCAAGTTTAATAATAACATTTATGTCAACTCAGCTCACTTTCAAAGATTTTGATGTCAAATGGTTAGTATGTCCCAAAATGATATTTACATAGTAGAGAAATATTATCAAAGTTTGATATTTTTATACTACAGCATATCAAATTATAGTTTTAACATTGTCATTGGTAATGGATTAATTTTTCACTTGTTAGATGTCGGTAGTTTGGAAATGTTTGTGTGTTTCATATCGTTTTTGTTCTTACTTTCTATTTATTTCTGAAAAAAATTAAAATTGATATGAAAATTTATTTGACAAATTGTTTTTGACAATGTTTTTTTTTAAAAAAAATACATATGATTTTGAAACATTTTAAATTTTTTTTTTAATTTATGAAAACTATTTTAACATAAAAATGAAAATAATATAAAAATTATAAAAGGTATTTTTTGAACTTTTCATTACTTTTATTACTCAACGGAGACATAAAAAACAAAAACAAAAATTTTGAAAACAATATCAAATAATGCATTAGTTTAGATTCGAGTTTTAATATCTTATCTTGCCCATATGCGAGACTAACGGGAAGTTACATGTATTGCGAATTTGCGATCCAACATGGATCCAAAGGATACTCCTTAGGATAGGTTCTCAATTATCAAAAAAGAAAAAAAAATTATTTCAATAAATAAATAAACACACACAACAATCACTATTTCTCTATTCTAAGAATCTCTCTCATAATGTTAATTATTGTATTTCAATTCTTAAGTGATGCTTCAGTCTTTTTCTTTTCTTTTCTTTTCTTTTTTATTTTTTATTTTTTATTTTCCAAATAGAAACAAAAAAATCTTTTGTCTATAATATCGTTTTGTTTAAAACTTGATTTTCACCTATTGAAAAAAATTGAACGTGTGATAGAGAGATTGTTAGATAGAGAAGATTTGAGATGAAAAGAAAAGGAAAATGGGAAAATTATACCTATGTGGTGTTATATTAGGGGAAAAAAATATATAAAAAAATAACAAATATTATAAATATCAATAATTATAATTATAATTATAATTATAATCATAATTTTTTTTTAAAACAAAAGTTTTGAAAACAATATCAAATAATGCATTAGTTTAGATTCGAGTTTTAATATCTTATCTTGCCCATATGTGAGATTAACGGGAAGTTACATGTATTGCGAGTTTGCGATCCAACATGGATCCAAAGGATCCTCCTTACCTTAGGATAGGTTCTCAATTATCAAAAAAGAAAAAAAAAATTATTTCAATAAATAAATAAACACACACAACAATCACTATTTCTCTATTCTAACAATCTCTCTCATAATGTTAATTATTGTATTTCTATTCTTAAGTGATGCTTCAGTCTTTTTCTTTTCTTTTCTTTTTTATTTTTTATTTTCCAAATAGAAACAAAAAAATCTTTTGTCTATAATATCGTTTTGTTTAAAACTTGATTTTCACCTATTGAAAAAAATTGAACGTGTGATAGAGAGATTGTTAGATAGAGAAGATTTGAGATGAAAAGAAAAGGAAAATGGGAAAATTATACCTATGTGGTGTTATATTAGGGGAAAAAAATATATAAAAAAATAACAAATATTATAAATATCAATAATTATAATTATAATTATAATTATAATCATAATTTTTTTTTTATCAATATGTAATAATTTTTTAAAATATGCTTTGAAATGATAATTTCCCCTAGAAACATTGGAAAGAAGCGATAGAAATGAGGTTCATATGATAAGACGGGTGAGATGGTAACGAAGTCGGTGGAAGTGTTGACGGTGGAAGGTGGAAGAAGCTACGTAGCTCGTCATCTCATTATTGGCACCAACTCCGAAAAAAGAACAACGTGGTTTCATTTTAATACAGCTCACTCCAATCACTGACAAGCAACAAACAAGACTGAAATTGTGACACCACACCAGTGCCAAGCCAAGCCTAGTACACCTCCACGACAAAGGTTTGGTAACATTCATAACACAAAAAAATTAAAAAATCAATACCTTATTTAAGTCATATCATCTTATTTAAGTCACATTATTTCTTTAATACATCACTTTAAATTCAACTCATATTTTATAAAAAGTTAAAAAGTACACTTATTTAGATCATCCCAACAATCCCTTAAATTGTGTTTAATTTATAGATTTAACCAACAACCCCTTAAATTGTGTTTAATTTATAGATTTAAGTAGAAATTTAAAAAGTTCAAAAAAGCAATATGAAATTTAAATAGAATATAATTATATTATATTTTTATTTTTTTAAATTTCTCCATAAATTAATGAATCAAATATAATGTTATAGATTACAGTTGGTAAAAATACCAAATAAATACATAAAAATATGAATTATAATTGTGATATTTGTAATTTGATTTTTGACACAACAGTTTATTCTCATTGAATAATTATCTTGTCTTTCAAAATTTATGCTGAGAGTATATCCAACTAGAAAAATGCTTTAGACCTCTCAATTATGAGCTCTAAAAGAGTTCTAATCTGTGGGCCCCAATGTGTAATTTGATGTTTTGGCCTTTGTTTTGTGTTTTTTTTTTTTTTAGATTGCCACGTCACTAGTGCTCTTATTAGAATTCTATTATTAGAGCTCTTAATCACCACTGATCCAACTAATAACAGCGAAGAGGTGGAGGCAAGAGGGTAGGGAAGGGTACAGGTGTAGTGTGGTGGGGAAGGGTGGAAAATTAGATCACTTTGAATGCACGAATTCAAACAAAAATTCACCTTGTCAATCAATTTGTGAAGATTAAATGGTTATTTTATTATTTAATTTTTGTTTAATTTTCAAATGGACATTATCCATATAATTAAATTAACACTATATAGAAATTTAAAATATAAAATTAACATAATTAAAATTAAATCAACACAAAAAATAAATGGGTGTGCTTTGCCAAAAATAAATAAATAAATAAATAATAGATAAGAAGCAGGAAGCCTCCTTGGTAGCTTTTTGTGCGGAGGAAAGTGCATTTTCCTCCCAAGTATGGCCCGCAGTAGCGTTTCCATGTGAACCTGCCTCCCCCTCTATGCATCTATGCACATTTTATGCATGTTATGCCGCCACGAAGCTGTCTTATGTTCACCCAACTTTCTCTCCCTACATATATCCAATATAGCCAATTTTGTGCACTACTCTGAAGGGCAAGTATCCCCCAATCTATTAAAATTAATGAGTCAAATCAATTCGTTATAAAATGAATACTTTTACTAGATCAAACAAATAGATAGAAATGTATTTTTTTTCAATCAGCTTATGTTTAGAAGGATGTCAGATAGGTGGCCACTCTACCCAATTCGATCCACCAACACTCCTAAAAAAATGATTTTAGGTTTTTATGCTATGTGTTATACATATATATGTATATATATATTTTATTTATAATTATATTTTCTATTTATGAAATATGAAAATTGAGCCTTTATTTTTATTATAAAAAATAAAAAGTTTGGGACCAAAATAGTACAAAATTACTCAAAAATAGTTCAAATAATCTCATCATTATATAAAAGAATAGTTAAAAATTATATTTTTTAAATTAATTCTATTAAATAAAAAAATCTAATAATTTTTTGTTTTTTTAGATCCTGTCACCATCTTTGCCTATATTTTTTGTTTTTTTTTCTCTCTAGTTCGTGATTAGACTAGAGGATATTATTGGACCCGTGGAGACTTACCTCAAGTCCCGTTTCGATAATCTAAACCGTTAATATGTAGAATTCGTTGAGTATTATATGTCTATAAAAAATCGCATTGATCAGATATCGATGACTATGTGATCAAATTAGTTTTGTATTAAAAATATAGACGGTAAAAAAATAAACAGTTAACAAATATCTAATCCGATAAGATTGTTATCAATATCTGATTAACATGATTTTTTATGAGTATATAATACTCAATAAGTTTTACACATTAAATAATTTGAATTATCAAAACAAAACTTATGGTGAATCCCCATAAACACAATCACTATGCTTGCTTATCGTTTTTCAAAAACACTTTTCAGAAAATTTTATTTTTTTATTTTTCATGTTTTTTTGTTTTTACTGAATTTTGTTAATATTTTGAGCAATTTTTTTAATTTTTAAACATACCTAACATACATATACCTAACAAGTTAAAAAAAAGGGGGATGCACCAATAAATCCCAAATTAATAACTTATACACTGTTTAGTCCTAAAAGTTTTCTTATAGACTGAAAGGTCCCATTACAATGTTTCAAACATCAGATTAATGTTTCGAACATTAGATTTCGAACATCAGATTAATGTTTCAAACATTAGATTGATGTGCAAATGGGACTAAATGGAGCATAAGAAAACTTTTAGGACTAAATGGTTCAACTTTTCAGAAACTAGGACTTATGGGTAAATTTTCCTAAAAAAAAATGAAAAAAACCTTTTAAAAATTCACTAAATATCAAAAATACACAAAAAAAATATGAGAATTCAGTACATTTTTTTATATTTTTATGTATTTATTAATTTTTAAAAATATTTTTTCACAAATTTTTTACTTTTTAAATACATCTAAGTAAGGTGCATCTAAAAAAGTAATAAAAAAAATGTTTAAAATTTTAAAAATATTCACTAAAAATAAAAAAAATACGAAAATTAAAAAATTTAATTTTTAAAAAATTTAATTCAAAAAACTCAAACCAAACACAATATTTTTTGGGTATTGTTTTATCTTGCAAAGTGATGCGGCTGCTATAGAACAATTGATCAATCAATTCGGTGGGTGCAACATGGAGTGAAAGAAAACCTTGTGCTGTGCTTTTTGAATATTTGATTGCTCAATCAATCTGTGAGGTGTTCTCGTGCTTGGGTGAGATTTTTGTGTGTTTCAAAAGGCTGTTTGGGTTACAAATTTAATACAATTTGGTTGTCTTTTACCATCTTTTTTAAAAAAAATTATTTATCTATTTGGAGAGATTTTTTTTTTTAATTATTTTGTAATTATTTAAAATTTACCTAAAGTTGATTTGTGAGATCATTCGTATCTCGTTTGTAATCGTTTGAAAACTTTTGGTTGATAATAGAATCGGATTTCGATTTTTGTGGACGTACCTCACATTGGGAGAACCACATAAAAATTCTTGTATCATTGTTGATTTAATTTTTTCATATTAATTTTTATTTTCATCAATTAATTTACTTGTGAAAAATTATCTATATTACTCTTATCTTGTCAACCACTTAACAGCACAAATTTCGGGCATTGCAACATCTAATAAGGTCACTTATGTACACAACCAATATGTTGTCACCCAATAATAAGAGACATAAGAAAGCCACCTCAACAGAAGAAATTGATTGCAGATTGACCCAAGTGTGATAATGCCTTTCTGTTCTCACATAGTGACCATTCCTGGCCCCATTAGAACTGGGTTGAAGGTCAGTTTCCTAGTAAAAGGTGATTTTGTGACTGTTTTGTTGTGTCTCATTAAAAGGAAGGATTAGATATGAGATCATCTGTCTCATCTCTCTTGTTTTTTTGTTTTTGGTAAATCATGTTTTTTATATGGTTACATAATTATTGTTAAAGAAACTCATCCAACAATGGAAATGTGATTTAAATCAGAGATTTTGTAATAAGTTTGGTGTCTTTAAATGCAAAAAACATTTTTCATAAAATATTTCTACGCAAAACAAACGAAGCGTAAATGCAAATTATTTTTAAACAACTTTTTAAAAAAAAAATCATAATACTCATCTGTTTTTATTTATTTATTTATGGATCAGATGATTATTTGCTTTGCTAAACACATAATTCTCATCTGTTTTTATTTATTTATTTATGGATCAGATGGTTGCACTTTCAACAAATATAAATGGCCCATTTGGACCACCAAGTGCTCATTTTTTAATTTTTTTTTTTAATTTTTAAATAAAATGGTGGGTGCTTTGTGTATCAAAAACTGGGATGTACACCAGCCCAGAGCTTTGAATCTTATGGATGTATTTTTTTCCTTTTCCTTTTACTTTTCTTTTCTTTTTTATAATTTATATTTTTGTATTTATAACTTTTTGACTTGTATTGTTGTGTTAAATACATATCAATGTTTGGCGAGGGGTAGGACCTCACACGAGATTCTGTCCTCTCTGTCCGGAAGTGATATTTGTGTAATGGTGCTAAATATCAACCACTCCATAGATAAGGTTTCAAAATTGTTTTCTAGTAGTGTTTTGTTTACTTTTTTTTTCGGTAGTTTATTTTTAATTTTAAAAAATCAATTTTAGATCCTACTAGTAGATCCTAAAAAATTTAAAAATAAATAAATATTAAAAGAAAAGTTCACTCAAAGAAAAGAATAGAAAAAACTAAGAATTTGTTTTTTTTTTTTTTATATTTTTTTAGTGTGAATTTTATTATTGGATTTTTTATAAATATAATTCTTTTACTCTTTATATTTTTAGATTAGGACTTAAAATTTAAAATTTAAAAAAAAAAAGTAAAACAAATTTTTAAAATATTCACGAAATGTTTGGTGTAATGAAAAATAAAAATCAACAAAAAAATATTTTTCATGATTAATAAAAAAAATAATGTTATTTGAGCAAAAAATATTTTTTACTTTAAGATTATGTTTGGTTGAGGAATTTAGAGAGAGATTTGAAAAGGGAATGAAAAAATATGTGTGAAATTAGGTGAAATATAAGTATATTTTATTTACATTTCACCTACTTTTTTTTTTCTTACCAAATCTCTTCCTAATCTCCCAACTAAACACAACATAAAAAAGTGTAATTTTTTTTTTTTTTCTAAACTTACCAGTACCACTACACTATCATTGGCGCTACCACCTCCACCTCCACCTCCACTTCAACCCTGCTGCCGCCATCAACCCCATCACTACTTATATAATCATTAATATATTAATTTCAAATACATAACTAAACATAAGAAGATATTTTTTTAAAATAAAAAATATCGTAAAAATTTTGTTTATATTAAAAAATATTTTCTATGGATGGAGTTCTTCTAGAATTTGCCTTGCAGGGAAGGGTACTACTTTTCATAATTGAATGTATACTATTACTCATTTTACGCAACATCCCCCTTCTGTAAAGAAAGAATCTCTACCCCTTGTTGGACCTTTCTTATCATTTTGAGCACTTGTATATATTAATAGTTTTTTCATGGCTTTATAGTATATAACAAAGTATTATTTCTCAAAGTTATTTATTTAATAATTATTTTTAAACATCTAATTATAAATATTGTAAATAGTAATTTATGATGAGTATAATAAATACGAATCAGCCAAAACCTATTAACTCAACTTGGTGTAAGTTCAAGACTCGAGAGAGGATGATACATCCATTGACATGTTAACAATAGGCTCATTCAGTTCAAATGGAAGGGCAAACTTAAGCTCAAGATAAGCAAAAACGACCACAACCTAGGCCAATTGGGGATAACTTGAAAGATAAAACACATGGTCAACAATCGTAACACTCTGTACCAAGTATGACACAAACCTCCAAAGAACGTGTCATATTCTACCCATCTCCATGCAACTTGAACCTGAATATTTTTATTATTAGTGACAGTATTTTAACATGGATAGTTTAATCTTTTCACACAACTGTTAACATTTAGCATGTGGCATAATCATTTCCGTATTTGAAAGGCACCCGTCTTGGCAAAAATACGTTGAATTGAAATAACAAAAGTCAATTTCATGTTAACTCTAGCAACCATCAATAAAAAATTGAAAAAAAAAATTATAATACACATCAACAAAACATGCATATATATCATATGCACTTCCGTGTTTAGTTTTTTTTTATCTAAAAGAACATTTGAATCATTGATCATAATCACGTTAAATTTTAACTAATGAAGCATAATCAAGTATAATTTTGATGGTAATTAAAGCCATCGCAGTACATAGTATAACCAATTCATTTTGAGATATACATTATATAACCAAGCAATTGCAATACAGTGTGACTAACCAATTTGTATTTAATAAAATGAGACTAAGAATAAATTATTTATCACATGTCAATTTCTCAACTAAACGTATGAATGATCTTATTAATAAGTGCTCTTAGAATACAAAAATAGATATAAAAAAACAAAAACAAAAACAATTAATCCAAAACATATTTTATCACATTTTTAATATTAACAAATGTCCTAAGAACACTAGTTAGCATTTACTATGTATTAAAAAAAAAGAGTCTTGCTCGTAGTGAAGGTTAGGGAGATTTGGCATTGATTTTTAGTAGTTTTTTAATATTTTGAAATTTTTAAAAATTAAAGAAAACTTATACATTTGAGAATAGCCAAAAAAAAAAATTGTTTTCTTGTTAGTGAATAAGTAGATTTTAAAAAAAAAATCTAGTTACTGTTAGAACTTTTTCCAAGCATACTATTGATTTTTGACCTATTAAGACGTATATATATATATAACTGTTATTAAATATGTTTTTAATCAAAAAAATGTTTAAAATAGCTTGGCTGTTATTAGAATTAAAAATATATATAAAATATGTATTAAAATGTGTAAAAATATTTTCAAATATATGAAAAATTTATTAGAATATAAATATTTTGATATTTTATATATTTTATAGACAACACTTAGGATTATTATTAATAGGATCCTTAAAAAAAATCATAAAAATCGTCTCAAGATTAACCCGTCGATCCAAAGCTTTTAGGGTCAATAATTTACGGCTTTGAGACTACTTCGTAAAATATTTTGTAGTGGTTGGGAACCAAGCATAGGAAATTAGTAAAGAAAATCTAAGTGATGGTACCACTGGCAATGTTGTAGTCAACATGAAAGCTTAGGAATGAGGTTATATTCAAAGGTCATCTGCCAGATATGAAGGAGCTTGGTGAGTTAGTAAAAGTGAGGGTTGGGTTGTGGGTTAAATCTTCTTTGCCTAATGTCCATTACTCAGTGCATCAAATTGTAGAGAATCTAAGTCAGGTGAGGCAATGCATTTGAGATGTCTGGGTAGGTGGTTGCTGTGTTCTGCAAGTGGATGGGGGCTGGTGTGTTTTGCTGCTACTCTATTTTTATTTTTGCTGTTTGGTTGGTATCTTACTAGTCTTGGGATGGTGCTGGAAGATGATTGAGTTTGCTTCTTGATGTAAACATAGTTGGGATTGAAAAGTTAAGTTATGATGATATTTACACCTTCTCCTTTCTTCTTGTTTTTTCCTTTATTGTTGTATGGCTTATACTTTGTATTGATTGATTCACCAATAAAGATTTTTTTTTTATTGGTAAAAAAAAAATGTCTAGCATTTTTTTTTAAATCAAATGATTAGCGTAAGGGGAAATTATTGAAAGTGGGGAACCTACTAGAAGGACAATAGACCTAGCTGATGAATGTTACTAAAAGGTGGGAAAAAATTATCAAGTAATTCAATAGCACCACGTGCTCTTGTTTCTCACTAATCATTAAAGATTCATTTGGTAATACTATAAATGAGTTATTTATTAGAAAAATGTTTGGGAGCTCTAAATTGAGAGCATTAAAAGAGCTTTAGAGAATGGGTCTCACTGACTGATGTAATGTTTTGGCGTTAAGTTTTTTTTTTTTCTTTTTCTTTTTTTGAATTTTCACCTCATTAGTGATCCATTAATGCTCCCAAATTAGTGGGATGTATCATTGTTGTATTTAATAATTTATCTTGGAAGATAAATTAATAAATATATTTTTTGAGATTTAATTAAAATACGAATCAATTTTTGTAGTTTTAGAAATTACCTCCATTCCTTGAGATTTTTAATTTCGTAATAAATTGCCCCTTTTATTAATAAATCATGAAATCAATTAATAGATTTTAATAATATTATAAATATATTTTAATTAATAATTTAGGTAATTTTATTATTGTATTAGAGAGCAATTATGAATTTTATTTTTTTAGTTAATTCTGATAAATAAAAAAATCTAACAAAGGGATATTTGTAATTTTTGAAATCACATGAGGCAATTTGTACTTTTTAAGCAAACCTCAAGAGGTGTATTTGTAATTTATATTTATTTTTATTATATCACCTTTTTATTTTTTTATATGTCTTTTCATAATAAGTAAAAATATTAATTTATAAGTCATATATAAAACAACTCTAAGGTCAAGTTTGGGAAGACTAAATAAGTGTACTTTTTGTCTTTTTGGACTAAAAAATTGAGGTAATTAATAATTTAGGTAATTTTATTATTGTATTAAAGAGCAATTATGAATTTTATTTTTTTAGTTAATTCTAATAAATAAAAAATTCTAACAAAGGGATATTTGTAATTTTTGAAATCACGGGAGGCAATTTATACTTTAAGCAAACCTCATGGGGTGTATTTGTAATTTATCCTTATTTTTATTATATCACCTTTTTATTTTTTTATATGTCTTTTCATAATAAGTAAAAATATTAATTTATAAGTCATATATAAAACAACTCTAAATATTTAGTTCTCTAATTACTCTCATATCCTAACATGAAACCAAGACTAGCCTCTCCATTATAACTTCTAAGAGCATATCCAATGATTTATCAATGGAACTGTCATTATTATAATATAACAATAGTTGTGCAACTGTCAAATTTGGCAAATGTAAAAATTTGCGTCAAATTTGACACAACAGCTGTCATATTCACCAACTCAGTCAAAACCAACTATTTCCCTCCCGTCCACTTTCCTTCTCTCCCAACAAAACAGATAAATTTTTATAAAATCGTTATTTTTGCATAAGCAAACACAAAAATTAATATGTTCAGGACGACATATGTCAAAATGATATCTGATCATTGAAACATCATTATTATAATTTTATTATTTTCTACTATTCATTATCAAATTATAAAAATAACAATACTATTATAATATTAACCGTCGGAGATGTTTTATCTAGTTAATTATTTGATAGTCTTAAATTAATATTTTACACTATTTAACAATAAAACTTGTGATGCTGTTTTTTAAAAGTCAAATAAAAAATATTAAATCTTATCATATTAATTAATAAAAATTAAATTAAGACACATGTAAACTTATTTCAAATTAAAGTTTCGTTTGTTAATTATATTTTAATTAATAAATTAAAAAATTATTATAAAGTGTTTTATATATTTTTTATTTTTTATATTCTTTTTATAAAAAACTAAAAATTATTAAAATAATCTATTTTCCTAAATAATTCTGACAGGGAAGGCGTGATTGGCTGACGGCTGATGGGTTACACGTGAAAGAATATGATGAAGAACAACCCAGAAAGCGAAGGAAAGAGAGAGGTGGTAGCGTGGGGCCACAAAACAAAACCATAAAACATTTAAATAACACCAATAATAATAGACAATTCTAATTTTAACACTCTAAAAAAAGTATTACGTTGTGTTTGGTTGAAAAATTTAGAAAGGAAAAAAAAAAAATTTAGGTGAAATATACTTACATTTCATCTACTTTCACACATCTTTTCCCTTTTTTTTTCAAATCTCTTCTTAAATTCTCCAACTAAACACACTATTAATGATATAGTAAGAAAAATAAAATAAAAATATAACCACATAAATCACATCACATGTGAAACTCACTCCTTATCACATTACTATAAATTTTTTTTAAACTCCAAAATTAAAGCTCTTAATCTCTATTCTAAATAACACAGTGCACGTGCTATGAATGTATAATTGCCGCCAAACATACACCACACCACACCACACCACCTCACCGCTGCTGACCTGTCCCTACTAAATTGAAAATTAATTAAATTTTTTTTTATAAAAATATGTATTAAAAAATTAAAAAAATAATTTATAATTTATAATAATTTTTTTACTATATTAATCACTTCTCAAATAAGACCTTATATTCCCCCTTTAACAAATATTTATTCTTTCATATTAGGGATTTTTATTGATAAGTCCAATTTAGAAGTATTTTAACTCAAGAAGTCCATAAAGGAATTTTTTAACCCATTTAATCCCATGTATGTATAGTTTTATTCCATAAAATCCATTTTCTTGATTTACACTATTTTCTTGGACACTTAGGCCCTTATATTTAATTTTGATACCCTTATAAATATTTTTTCAACGATTAGCAATTTAATGACGTGAACATTTATATTTTAAAATTCACATTTATAGGAATGTAAATTGGCCCGTGGGCGGCTCGCAACCCGCCCGCGAGCCAGGGCGAGCCCGGCCCGTTGACAATGTGAATATTCACATTGACATGTTAAAATTCACATTAATAGGAGTGTAAAATTGGCCCCCGTCCCGTGGCGACGCGAAACCCGTCCGCGGCCCATGGGCGGGCCCGGTTCGGCCCGTTGACAATGCGAATATTCACATTAACATGTTAACATTCAAATTGATAAGAGTATAAAATTGGGCCGCAGCCCATGGGCGGCCAAAAGCTCGCCTGCAGACCGGGGCGGGCCCGGCCCGGCCCGTTAACAATGTGAATATTCATATTGACATGTTAACATTCACATTGATAAAAGTATAAAACTAGACAGCAGCCCAGGGCGGGCCCGACTCGGCCCGGCCCGTTGACAATGTGAATATTCACATTGACATGTTAACATTCACATTGATAAGAGTGTAAAATTGACTCGCGTCCCATGGACGGCCCGGGGTGGCCCGGGGTTGGGTCCGGGCCTACCGCGGGCCGCGAGCGAGCTTCGAGCAGCAGACAAATTTTACACTCCTATCAATGTTAATGTTAA
>NW_021028872.1:52122-82036 GCF_004153795.1 Camellia sinensis | reverse complement strand
ACATATTAACATTCACATTGATAGGAGTGTAAAATTAGCCCGCGCTTCGTGGCTGCTCGAAACCCACCCATGGCCCGTAGAGGGCCCGGGGCGGGCCCGGCCCGGCCTGTTGACAATGTGAATATTCACATTGACATATTAACATTCACATTGATAAGAGTGTACAATTGGCCCGTGACCCGTGGACAGCCTGTAGCCCGACCTCGGGCCAGGGCGGGCGCGGCCCGTTGGTAATGTGAATATTTACATTGACATGTTAACATTCACATTGATAGGAGTGTAAAATTAGCCCGCAGCCCGTGGGCGGCCCGAAGTCCGATCGCAGCCCAAGGCGGGCTTGGCCCGACCCGTGACAATGTGAATATTCACATTGACATGTTAACATTAACATTGATAGGAGTGTAAAACTTGTCCGCTACCCAAAACTCGCCCGCAGCCCGGGGTAGGCCCGGACCCAAACCCGGGCCGCCCACGGGCTTCGGGCCGCCCATGGGACGCGAGTCAATTGTACACTCTTATCAATGTGAATGTTAACATGTCAATGTGAATATTCACATTGTCAACAGGCCGGGTCGAGCCCGCATCGGGCTGCCCATGGGCCGTGGGCGTGTTTCGAGCAGCCACGGGGCACGGGCTAATGTTACACTCTTATCAATGTGAATGTTAACATGTCAATGTGAATATTTACGTTGTCAACGGGCCGGGCCCGCGTCGGCCTGGGGCCGGGCTTCGGGCTGCCCACGGGTCACGGGCTAATTTTACACTCTTATCAATGTTAATGTTAATGTTAATGTTAATATGTCAATGTGAATATTCACATTGTCAACGAGCCGAGTCGGGCCCGCCCTGGTCAGCGGGCGGGTTTCGGGCCGCCCACGGGCCACGGACCAATTTTATACTCCTATCAATGTGAATGTTAATTTGTCAATGTGAATATTTACATTGTCAACGGGCCGGACTGGGCTCGCCCCGAGCCGCCCATGGGACGCGAGTCAATTTTACACTCTTATCAATGTGAATGTTAATATGTCAATGTGAATATTCACATTGTTAACAGGCCGGGTCGAGCCCGGCCCGGGCCGCCCACGGGCTGTGGGCTAGTTTCGAGCAGCCACGGGGCGCAGGCTAATTTTATACTCTTATCAATGTGAATATTAACATGTCAATGTGAATATTTACATTATCAACGGGTCGGGCCGGGCCTGCCCAGGGCAGCCCACGAGCCGCAGACGGGTTTTGGGCCGGCCACAGGCCGCGGGCTAATTTTACACTCCTATCAATGTGAATGTTAACATGTCAATGTGAATATTCACATTGTCAACGGGCCGGGCCCGGGCTTCGGGCTGATTTATAATTTATAATAATTTTTTTACTATATTAATCACTTCTCAAATAAGACCTTATATTCCCCCGTTAACAAATATTTATTCTTTTATATTAAACTATGTTTAAATAACATGAATTTGAAAGAAAATTAGATTATCATTTCTAGTAATGAAATTATTAATAATAATCTTTTTTATATTAATGCTATTTAAGCGCACTGTCGCCTCTAATACCTTAAAGGCTCAAAGCAATCTCTCAATATGAGATATTTCATACATTTTAAAAAAATTATGATAAAAAAATTATTGGTATTTGACATAAAATTTACTTAAATATATAACAAAACTTACAATAAAAAGAATATTAAAATAATTCAAATTTATGTACTAACTAAAAAGTGAACAATTTGTAACAAAATATTATTTTTCTCACATTTTCAACCGCAAAATTATTAATCAAACTTACATAATTCAAATTTAAATTTGAAAAGCTTATTTCTCTAGAAACAACTCCAATTGATATAATTAATCATATTTTATACGCAATTTATATATTTGGAAAATATTTATCCATTAATTTCAAATAAACTCACCATATCAATTTTTGAATTTTTTATTTTGTTTATAAAAGCAATCATGTGTTAGTTTTAAATAGTTCACAGCATCAAGTATTTATTAGTTTTAAATCTTTACCAAATGTATAGGACCTTTCAAATATAGGTGAATTTTTTTTTTGAAGCTAATATAATAGCTAAAAATATTTCAAAAACTTATTTTTTAATCAATATTTAGAGGCCCAAAAGCCAAAGCCAGCCCTATTCAAACGTTTAGTTTGGTTAAGAATCCTCAAGGAAAAAATAATAAAGTTGAAAATACGGTCGACCCAATTTATTTTTATTGCTCTTAAATGTTTAGGTACCGTTTGGTAACACTTACGTTTTCAGTTTTCTGTTTATATTTACGAAAATTTAAAAAATTCAAATAAAAACTTGTTTGATAAAATTTTTGATTTATAAATCAGTGGTTTCAGTTTATAAATTTGGCCAAAAAATGAAAACACAAAAAATATGTTTCCGTTTTGAGTTTTTAGTTTTTTTTTTTTTTTACCACCCAACACTAGCCACCAAGCCGCCCACCATTTTCCACCACCGTCTTCCGCACCCATTTCCACCACCGTCTTCCGCCACCATTTTCCACCACCGTCTTCCGCCACCACACCCACCACCGCCACCCACCGCCACCACCACCACCACCACTGCCACCACCACTCACCACCCACCACACTCGCACCACCAGCCACCAACCACCACCCACCTGACCACCCACTCGCCACTACCACCCATCCGTCACCGCCGCCACCACCACCACCCACTTCCACCACCCGCTCACACCCACCACCCCACACATCCACCGCCCGCTCACACCACCCGCCACCTACTTGCACCACCAGCCACCACCTACCAAACCCCACCACCAGCCACCTGCCACACACGCCGCCACCACCACCCACCACCACCACCACCATCACCCACCACCCACCCGCCACCTACTTGCACCACCATCACTCGCTACCACCTACCATCCGCACTGCACCACCACCTACTACCACCCCACCCACCACACCACACCCGCCACCTACCCGCCACCACCACTACTACCTGCCATCCGCCACCACAACTCACTCGCTACACCCGCCACCGTCACCCACTCACCACCCACTGCCACCACCACCACCACCCGCTACCGACCAACCACCCGCCACCGTCACCCCACCATCCACCATCACCACTCACCACCCACCTACCACCACCCGCCTGCACCACCCGCCACGTTACCCACCACCCACCACTATCACCCGCCACCTACCCGCTACACCCACCACCGTACCCACGTTCAACCCGACCCAGCCACATAGCTACTCCACCAGCCCACCATCACCACTTTCCACCACCGATCTTCCGGTCGCCATTTGCCACCACTTGCATTTCTCACTCTTTTTTATATTTTTAAAATTTTTTAAACATTTTGTCAATTACCAAACGCGTTTGTAGTTTATGTTTTTCTAAAAATAAACAAAAAATAAATAAAAATCAATTTATAAAATTTTTATAAATATAAATTGAAAACGTAAACGTTACCAAACACACATTTCTCTAAGAATGGAAGATTCTTGTGAGAGAGTAGGGGAATTGGATTCCTACTTTAATTTGAGACTATAATTCTTTTTAAAATAGATAATTATCTAAGCACTAAAATCACGGCAACCCAAATAGTATTCTCATTCTCCCTCAAAAATGACTGTCACTCAAACATAATTTAAGAATAATACTAAGGCCTCGTTTGGCAAGAGGCTATTTTAGTCAATTAGTCAAAAAGTTACTAAATTAGTCAAAAAGTCAACAACCCATACCAAAAAGTCAAAGATTCTTTTTCTCTCTACTTTTTGCACATCTTTTCGTAATTAGCCAAAAAGTCATCCCAAACATACAAGTTTTTTTTACCTACCTTTTTAGTCAAATAGCCAAAAAGTTACTAAATTAGCCTGTTCCCAAACGAGGCCTAAATATAAAGAAATTTTATAAATAAAAAACAAATATACAAAATGATTTAATAATAACATATCTACAATCAGTGGTGGAGCCAGAAAATTAAGTTAGAGAGGGCACTTATTAATTACAATTTTTAATTAAAAAAATCATGATCGACATTAAGATAATAAAAATTTTATGACCTAAATTTAAGCATAGGAAATTAAAAATCATTATTAATAGGAACAAATCAAAATTCTATAATAGTGTGTAATAGCTCAGTGAGGGATGGTATTGTAAGTTTGTAATTTTAGCACAAAAAATTATTAATCAAAATTCTTAATTTTAGAAAATAAAAACACATTATTTATAGCACAAATTATTATAAAATCTATTTAACTTTTATTTGACAGAAAATATTAAATAGATGATATTACTTATAAATGATATGTTTTGAATGAGAATTATTAAATAATCTTAGAGATAATATGCCGTTGCCTATGTGATGCTTAATGCATGAGAAATCACAAATCACACTAAGTAGTGTGTCAACTATCTGAAAATAATGAATTAATTATATTCAATCTATACGATTTTCCACTATACTATTGGTTTAGACTACTACATAAACAATATCACATAGTATTTCCAAAATATCAAATAATTACTTATTATGACCAATACAATAAATCCTTAGCTAAAAAATATGTTAAGAAAAAAAATATACATTTTATATATACAACAATGATTCATCCCCCCTTTTTTCCCCACCCCCTTTGACCCCCTCTCTCTCTCATTGGTCACCTTTTCTTTTTCTTTTTCTTTTTTTTCTGCTTCTCCAATCACCACCTGCCACGTGGCAAAGGGGGTGAGGGGGTGACCCCCAAAAGGAGGTCCCAAGCATTATTCTTATATATAACCACAAAACAAAAATAAAAACAAAAAAAATTGGGGGGGGGAGTGACCCCCTCTGGCCTTAGTTGGCTCCGCCCTTGTCTACAATAATGACTCATGGTGATGGATTTTCAATGAATGGCGGTTGTGAGACATATCATTATATATATAGATTTTGTTTGTATTTTGATGCTTAAATTATAAAAAAAAGGAAAATGCGGGGACCCAGTAAGGGGCGACCTCCAGCGACCCCCCAGCCCGCGTGGTTGTGGGTGAAAAAAAAAAAAAAAAAAAGAAAACTGACGAATGGCATTGCGCCACGTCACTGGGGGTCGACCCCCAGTGGGAGTCTGTAGCAGTGTTGTAAAAAAAATTACTGGTTTCACTTTTTATCCTAGCTAAATTTGTTTCAATTTTTATAATTCTTCTGAGATAACACTTTTTAAAAAAAAAAGCAAATTCTACTTAGCATCCTTACATTTTATTAGGGGTGTAAATTTGGCGGATTCAATCCGAGTAACTAAAGTTCAATTTAAAATTTTTAAGGTTAAGACAAAATATTTTTAAATTCGGTACAGATTTTGACAAAAATGTATAAATCTAAAATAAATTTGGGTGAATTTAAACAAAAATATCAAATAACTCGAGTAACTCGAAACTCGAATTATATATAAATATATAGAAATATTGAATGTATATATAAATTATTAGTCCTTAAATGATATTAACGTAATTTAGATCATTAAATCATATTGAATATATATTATATACACAAGTAACACAATACAAAATTTTATGTATTTATTTTTTCTCACTCATAAATTGGAAATACCATTATAACAGTATCTCTCTTACATTATATAAATCATATGTTTTGATGTTATCAATGATTTTATATTGAAAAAAATTGTAAATATCTAATTTTAACAAATTAATTAACTTAGTTGCACTAAAAAAAAGAAGAAAAAAAATTGAAAAGGCAATTCGAATTTAACTTAGGTCGGGCTTAGACAAACGATATTGGGTTATAATTTAAACTTGGGCGACTCTCAACATAACTTGGGTTGAGCTTGGATAATCTCTCGCCTGCTTTAACTAGCCCGAGTTGCACCCTTACATTTTACACAGTCTCACTTTACCCTGACTTTTAAAAAGTAACAATCAACACCTCATACTTTTGATCAAGTTCCAATAAACTCATCAAACCTATTTTTTCATTTATCTTATTTAACGTGGATTAACTGATGAGTTTGATAATAACTTAACTAAAAGTATGAGGTGTTTACTATTATTTTTTTAAAAGTGAGTGTAAAGTGTAAGGTGCTAAGTAGGGGTGTAAAATTTGGCCCGGTCCATGTCGAGTCTCACAGGCTTTCACTAAAATTAGGGACTGGACCAGCCCACGGGCCAAAAAATTAGGCCCAGGCCCAAGCCCATGGGGTATTCGGGCCTTGGGTGGGCCAGTTTTTTTTTATTATTATTCTTTTTAGAAAAATTTTATTTTTTTTCCACCAAAAATTGCACTGGGTCTCGAGCGGGTCGAGCAGGCCTGGCCTCGAACCGGGTTTTGAGTGGGCCATGAGCAGGCCGATAGGTCAGGCTTCAAAATGATGGCCCAGGCCCAAGCACAGGCCTAGGGTCCTGGGTTGGGTTCAAGCTCGAGCCTAATTGGATCGGGCCCATCCCGGGCCATAGCCAAGTTTCGAGCCGCCCACAGGCCATGAGTCATTTTTACACTCCTAGTGCTAGGTATAATTTTCCCTATTGTTGTGGAAGTAGCAAAGCCGATGAATATGTACAAATTTACAAATTAAAAAAATGAAGTAATATTTATCAATAATTGAATTATTAAAAACAAAAGAGATTTAACCACAAAAGAGTGATTTTTGAAATTAGACCCTAAAAAACTAAAATTTCAGAGAACATACTTTAGTAGTACATAATAGAAACACTCAAGGTAAGTCGCGCTATCTTTAATATAATTAACCATTTCTTTTACTCTCTCACGAGATCCTGATTCGGTTCATGTCGGTGGGGGCTAAAATTCGTTAAGGGATTTGTTTGTCACTTTTTTATCGTTAACTTTTGCCTAAATCGAGAAGTCGTTAATATTTCCTTCCAGGTTTAGTTTTTCACTCGCTTTATGTGCATGTGAAATTTAAGTTATTATGCTTCAAATTCCCACCGATAGAATTTTTGAACCCCTAGTGTTTGCCACCGACACTATTATTTGAAAATGTATTTTTAAAATTAAAACAAAAAATTAACATAGATGATTAATTTATCCCTCTCCATAAATTAATCATTGGCTAAGAATAAAAGTATATAGAAAAAAAATTTAACAATGTACTTTATGTTAAGTTTTTTATATAACACAGTATTGTTTTATACTATTCCTTTAATTAGATAATTTTTTCTATAAAAACTACATCTATGTCATTATATTTAAAATTTAATTTTAATTAAGGGGAATTGACCAATAAATCACATTTTCCCATCTTATAGATTATATGGTCCTAATTGTTTTTTTTAAAACCGTTTAATTCTTTTAAGTGTTTGTTTACTATTTTGCCATTAAGGCATTAATTTAAGGTTGGTTTGGCGCGCTTGTGTTTGTGGAAACTGGGTGTGTTTGTGTTTCACGTCCCAATAAAAAAGGTAGTAGTACTCTTTTTAGATGATGTGTATTGCTGGCAGGTTTGTGTGGCACGTAAAGTGGGTGTGTTGAGTTTTGTTTGTTTGATGTGTGGGGGTACTGTATTCACGTGATATAACCTGATCACCCGTTCTCTTTTGATCGTGGATCCAGGGTAACCCGACCAAGTGAAAGTTTCCTAAATTGTATTGATGGATGTATTTTTGGGTAGTACGTTTTCGTAGTGTTTGACGATGTGAATTCCAGAAGTTGTTACGATTATCTCCTTTTGTGATTTGAATTTCAAAATTCGGTGATTGCGGAATGCACAACACAGATTTAGGCAATATTTCATACATTTGTTTTGTGCGTTAGAGAATCTGTAGAGTTCAAAATCGTTTATTCGTGGTGGTCAAGAACCCTAATACATTCCGTGGAAAGAGGTTGTTGCTTTGTGAACATTCCAGATTATAGTGAAGTTTCATTGGCGGCGGATACGAAAGCGTTATTCAAATGTCTGATACAGGTAAGTTGGTAATGGATTGGGTTATTATTGTAACTTTATCACACTATTTTAACGTGGTTAGGGATTTGTTATTGGCGCATCGTGGTATGTGTTCTTCCGCACAAGCAAATATGATATGGATGTATGCATGTCGTTGTTATTTGTTACTTCATGGCGTGTTTCCCACTATATGTGTATTGTGTTGTTTTCAAAATGTTTGTTTGTTTTTGGAACGTGGGTAATATTGTACGTGTAGGGCTATTTTGGGGTGGGATGTCGGGTGCTTTTGATTGGTATATGAATTCCTGAAGTTGGGTTTGTTAGGTTGGTACCCGTTCATGTTGTGGGTCATGTGTGTCAAGATGTTTGTGAAAAGGATTAATTGGGAGTGGGGTGTTATAATGTTGAGGGAATAGGGCGTGGTGTGAGGGGACCGCAGGGAAATGTGTGTGGAGATGGTCCATCGATTTTGTATGGTGATGGTGTGGGGACGTGGCATATGTATTTAAGTGTAAATTGTAATCTGGTATGTGGCTTTGTAAATGGTGTAGTTGGTCAAAGTTTTTTTGATGTCTATGGTGTACGTGGGCGTTCTATGAAAGTCGTGTGAACATTCTTATTTTTGGATTTGAAATTAATGTTGTTCAATTACGTGATGATTTTGCAGATTGTGTTGTTGTTAAGTTGTCGTTGTCGTTGAAATATTTTTGTTGTTGTACTGAAGTTGGTTGTGTTGGTATTTTTGTTATTTTTCAGATTGGGTAATGTTTTTTGGTTTGAAATTCTGAAATTTGTCTGTGTGTGGTGAAGTTGTATGTTTTGCTTATGTGAGTTATGGAACTGCAGGGGTTAACACGGGGGGATGTCGATGGACACGATCATGTGAGCGTAAACAGCAAGAGGCATTGGGCTTGTCATCGAAAAGAAAATTTGGGGTGAACATGCCTGGACGAGTCTTGTTCAAGCAGCCTAATATTGTGAGCTGGTCCGGTGGTGCCAGGAAATCTGTGAAACCACGGCTCAATTTCTGGTCTAACGTTGCTGGGAACATTAAAATGGTTTACACAATAAATTTAAGGGAAGTGCATTTGGCACACTTGAGGAAGACACCATTTTGGATTATGATTGAAGCTATATTAATCAATCATCTTGACCACACGGAGTTCTGAAAATGCGATGATTTGATTATGCGTATCATAAGGTCATACAGCGTACGGGAAGGAAAGTTTGTTCTTGGTGGACATGGAGTTGACTTGACAGATGAGGATGTGAAGATGTTGTTTGGGTTGCAATGTGGCAATGCATTCCTTGATTTGACGCCACGACCGAGACTTGCGTTTGATTTTGTCCAGCGTAGGTGCCCCAAAACAAGCAGGATTACAGCAAAACTTGTGAGGGATTTGCTGACGGAGGCATCTGTGGGAGACACACCACGAGATCACGAGGATATGACCAAATTCCTTTGTTTGTATGTGTGTGGGAAGCTTTTTTTTGCAACGTCCGGCGAGACTATTAGTTGGACGTTGATACGATACGTGGACAACTTTGAAGCCATGAAATTATATGATTAGAATGCAACTGTACGTAACATGCTGATGTGTTCGGTGAGGGACTTCCATCGGACACCGGAGAAAGTTACCGGATGCGTAGTTGCCTTAACGGTAAGTGTACTATTTGTTTTTTGGTAGTTGGTTTTTGTTGGTAACTTAAATTTATGTTTTTTGGTAAGCCTTTGGGTGGATATTATATGGATTTTTGTTTTCTGGTTGCTTGTGGTGCAGTTTTGGTTGTGTAAACACACGAATATTGTGAAAGCCAAATATGGTCACAGGTTTCCCAGATTCCTCAGATGGGACGTTGGTGAGGTGATATCTAGTTCGCAAGGTTTGAAACTATCTGATCCGAACAACTTTCAGGTAATTAGTTGTGATGTATTGTGGTATTTTTTAGCTTGTTCAGTATTGTGTTTATGATGTTCTTGTTATGTGTGGTTGCACTAATGTTGGGTTTGAAATGCTGCTGTTTTGGCTAGGTGATCAAGGACGAGTTGGTCATACAAGCGCACGAAGTTTCAATGTTAGAAGGGAATGGTGTGTTGGGGGATGGTAATATGGGATTGGTTAAAGACGAAGGTGTTAAAGTGACAGGAGTGGCTGTTAGTGGGTTTGCAGAAGTTAAAGTTGAGGTCAGGAGTTATGGTAAGCAGTTTGAAGGGACCATACAAAATGAACTGTGGACTGCAGCATTTATTATGCAAAGTTAAGAACGTGGAGGCCTATCCAGTAAGGAGTTGGGTGAGGGAGATGGTCAGTTTTTACCACGGTATAGTAGTCTGATCGGGCAGAACAGGTGCGAACATGTTGGTCCAGCTAGTCCTAATTTTGGAACTGGCGACAAAGGGGACAGCCAAATTTTAATGGAGTTAAAGAAAAAAGTTGCTAGATTGAAAAAGAAGAGTGAAATGTAGTCAGTTAATCTAGTGGGAGGTTTTGAGAGCATTTTTAGGGTGAAAGATGAAGAATGCAAGAAACTTGTAGCTGAGAATGTCGAGTTACAGCGGAGTCTTGCAGCCCTTGAGAACCAAGTTGCTGAGCAAGCAGTGCATTGTGTGACACAACGTTTCTCCAGTGTGAACGTAACAAACAAGTGTATTGATGAATATGTTGTCGGCAATGTGGTTGGTGTTGAAGATGGACGGGACCACTGCCCGACTGTCCAATGTGGTATCATGGTGGACGCTTCTCCTGTCGCATCTGTCCCCATGGTTGACAACAATGAAATGCATGGTGTCATCCAAGCAGATGAGAGTGATATTGTTGTTGTCTGTCCTTTATTGGCAAAAGGTGGCAGTGTTGTGGATGGTATGAACTCTTTCATACATAAGATCAAAGGTAAAGTAAGGAAAAATTTGAAGTTATCAGGGTTTGAGTACCTAGAGTTGAGGGGTAGGGGACGAAAAGTGAGTAATGAAGTGAGCGTTTCTAAGTTGGGGAGGGTTGGATCTAGTGTCGATGTGTTGCAACGCGAAGGTGTTATTGATGTGGACAATGTTTGTGATGCGAAGAAAATATTCACAGGTTTTGGAATCACGAATCATAACACAGTGTGGGAGATGATGATTGAGCAAGAGAAAGATGTGATAAGCACTGCCTATGATAGATACGGTGACAGGTGAGTACCGTGTGTGTTTGTTTGTATTGTGTTAAAGGTTTGGAATACCCATTGCAATGGTAGTATTTCGTACTGTAATGCACATTTTTTTGTGTGGAAATTGTACATTTAATTTTATATGTTAACACGTGTGTAAGGCCATAATGTGGGTTGGTCGAGTTGATGGGAATGCAGTATATTTTTTGGATGTTAGATCACTGGTGAGGCAGTCAGGTGTGAGGGAGAATGTAAGTGTTACCAATTGTATTATGGTCAAATTGGTTTAACAAAATATATGTTTTGTGAATTTGTGTGAATGTGTGAATATTGGTCATATTTGGTTTGTGGCAGGTTATTGACGCCTTTGCGGAGGTGCTGTCGGATGAGCAAGAAAGGTTGAATGCGAGAAAAGATTTTCCGGAAAACTCTTATTTCTTCAGCAGCATATGCTGGGTATGGTTTTGTTGGATGTCAATTGTGTGACATAGTTTGTCAATGGTTTGGAGGAATTTGTTAATTTTGTTGTTGTGGGTTTAATGTGTGCAGGACGTAATGAAAGGTGACAATGTGGAGGCAAAATTCAATTATGTGACGAGCAATCTACATGCTAGTAGGGGTACACGTTACATGCATTTTCCCCTTTGCCATCTTGGTCATTGGACATTAATGGTTTACGACACCGAGAACGGAAGCTGGAAGCACTACAATTCGATGCGGAGTAGGTCCGATACTGGTGGTGTGCACTATGCTGAGGCCGTCAAACTGGTGAGTTGATTTCAATCATATTAAAATTGATCAGTTTGTAATGGTAATGGAATTGTTTGTTATTTATTCTCATTGGGTTCGATGTGTTTGCGTAGAAAAACATTTTAACAGCCATTCAGCGGCAAGCGATGGCGGCAAATGGCTTGGACCAACTTGTTGGTACGCAGGATTTTGATATGACGGTGGAATCAGTTTTTGAATGCCCCCAGCAACAAGCGCAAACGTAAGTGGAACGTAATTTTTTTTTTAAACAAGGTTGTAGGTGCGCAAAATTTGAGATGTATGTTGTTGACAGCCTTTTTTTAATGTTTATTGTTGCAGCATGGACTATGCGATAATTGTTTGCGCCATAATGAGACAGTATGTGAATCACGTTGACGTGGGGCGTTCTTTGAAAGGAGGCAATTGTAGTGTGTTACGTGCGAACATGGTCAAAAGTTTTGTAAAAGATCCCGTACGTGGGGTAATGAGCAACATGGGCCAAATGGTGGGGTGATGGCAGTTCAGTTACTATTACGTTAATTCGTATAACAACTAGTTTGAATATTAGTGGCCAGTCAGCACATTTAAAATAGATTTTTATTGTTAGCAGTAACAGTACCAATTGGTTATAGTTTATGTTTTGGTTGTATGTTTTTGCGTTCACATTTGGTGATTGGTGTGTGTTTTGTCGTGGATATTTTTGCTTACGCTTAATCAGGGAAATGTTTATTATGCTTCTATTTTAAACAAAGAAGAACTATTACGTTACTTCGTATGACAACTAGTTTGAATAGTAGTGCTCTGTTAGCACGTTTAAAATAATTCTTTTTTGTTGGAAGTTTTTGTACCAAGTGTCTATCGTTAACGTCTTGGTTATATGTTTTTGCGTTTGCAGTTGGTGATATTTTTGTGGGTTTTGTCGTGCATATTTTTGCTTACACATTATTGGAAACATTATTTTTCACGTTGAAATTGGAAATTGTTTTGCGTGACACATTCTGTGCGTACTGGTTATTGGGATGCGAGTCTTAATGTACGTGAATGTGTTTGTGGTTTTCATACAGCTATGGTGGTATGAATGTGTTGTTCAAATGGGATTGACATTTCACTCACAAAGTGATTTTTTTTTTTTTGCTTGTGTTGTAGCAAGTTTATTATGTATATTAGGGTGCAAATGTGGGTTAGATGGGGGTTTGTGTGTGTTAAGTTGTTGTTTGTGTTCAAATGGGTTGTCATGATATGAATGTGTAGTTACACCGGGATAGTAATCTCAGTTACAGGTTGATGTTCTCTTTGCTTTGGTGGTAATGTAGCAAGTGTAGTATTTGGAGTAGGGTGCGAATGTTTGTTAGAATAGGGAATGTCTGTGTTTTTTTATGACGTATACGGGCCGTATATTTGTTATTAGCAGCTTAAATGTGAAATTGTGACATGTATGTCATTGCGTAAGTGTATTCACACAGGTTAACTGAAATTTGTTTTTCGATGTATACCCACGTAATATCGTACGAATTCACAATAGAGTTAATATTGTGTTCTAGTTGTAAAAGGGATGTAGTGTAATATTAACGTAACAACATTCGCATGCTGGGGATGGTTTAACCTGCCTGTGTTGATACCAACCGCGGGTGTTGAATGTGTGTAAGTCTGTATGAATACACAACATAGTTAAATGTTGTGTTGTAGTTTTAAATACTGTAGTATAGAATTCACGTAACAACAGACGGCTGGTGGGGACGGTATAACCTGCCCGTCTTGGTACCGACCACGGATGTTAAATTTGTGATAGAAATACCAAGTCCATTGTGGTGAAAACAATTATTGAATTTATTGAAGGAAAGTTGATATTAATAACTAAGTGTGCTAATGATAATAAATAGGCTATGACATAGTTGTGTGGCGTCGCACACAATTATTGTGAAGGAAACAATTAAAACAAAAATATTCCAGCAAGAAAACAACTTGAAAAGTAATAAGAAAGTAGTGTATCGCATAGGGCGAGCAAGAAAGTTGCTAATGTTTTAGTCCTGTCGTGGTTGGGTTGAATTACGTGGTTAAATGGGTTCGTTGCATGTCTTTCTGTTATGATTCCCCATGCGCCCACATCTGTCATATCTGATTTGCTGAACATGTTTCCCCTTTGACAGTATCCTCTTCTTCTTTGGTCTACCAAGTGGACGTTTCACGGCAAGGGGCCTGATGATGTAATCATTCGGGTTGAAAGGCGGTTGCTCGACGATGGGAATTGGGAAAATGCTTCCTGCATAAGTTGAACGATATTCAGACACGTGGAAGAATGGTTCGACCAATATGTTCAAATCCCGACCACTTTTCCAGACGGAAACCATTGCATGTGCGCAGGAGAACCCATTGAGTTTCCACTTGAAACATGAACAAATGCGCTATCCGATATCAACAGTGACCGATGGAAAAGAGTGCACTTCGTACACATCAGCATTTGATTGGCTCACTTTCCATGATCTACCTTCATTGAATGTTTTTTCAAGACGGGACTCCATTTTAGGACATATGGTGCCGGTCCACGTTTGGGAAGCGTCTCTATGTTTCGCCATTTGTCACATCAATTTGGTCCGGATGCTGTCAACCATTCTTGTGATTGGGAGGTTGCGTGCTTCCTGGACCCATGAGTTGAATGATTCTGCAGCATTCAAACACATCTTACTGTAACGCCTCCCCCTGTAAAATGAGTACAACATGTTTGCAAATAAATATGAACATTATGACAATATGTGTTGTATATGTGCATTTTTGGAGGAATATGTGGGACATACCTGAAAAATGCATTTGCCCAATGTTATGGATGTGCATTTGCTAGGAATTCGGATGCAACAGATTGGCCCGATTTATGGAATTGTTCAACTTTGTGGTTAAAAGCAGTAACAATTGGTGCGTACACGCAATGTCATAATTTGCTAACCAAACCTGCCCGATGCATACTATTTGTGTAACGCAGCCTGTCCCTCAAATTCCTCTGCAAATTTTATAGACAGAATGCATGTTCTGCATTCGGGAATACGGTTGGCATCGCTTCAAGCAATCCGAGGTTCCGATCCGATACAAAGGTTAGAGGTCTGTCCCCATGCACCACCTGCGCGAGATGCTTAAGAAACCAAGACCAGTTTGCGGTGTTTTTGGAATCCACCACCGCATAAACTAATAGGAACAAACCTGCGGATTTGGAAAATTTTATAGGACTCATTATATTCACAATTCGAAAGGTGTGACAGAAACATAGGCAGGGTGGGTCATTGACGTAAAGAAATAATATGGATGTGGTATGTTTGGTTGTACCAGTAATGGTGTAATGTCATTGTATAAGTTGAACAAACTGACATTGGTTTCCATCTTTCGCGGTGGCGACAAGTAAGAAACCTTTGAAGCGCCCTTTGAGGAACGTGGCGTGTAGGAAAAGCAGTGAACGGCAATGGTTGAACCTGTCAATACATGCTTTGAATGAAATGAAATAGCATGTGAACCGTTATGTGTGGTCACCGTATTCGATGTTGATGTAGGTCCCGGGGTTGTGTTCCAGTACTGCATTATTGTACTAACGTAACTGGTCAAACGAAATAGAGTGTGCACCGAACAATTCGCCCCTCGCTTTTTCGACACCAAGCCACGCCACACGGTAAGTGATGTCGAGGCCGTAATCTTTTTTCAAGTCCAATATCACTTCGGTAGGACAGGTTAGTGGCCTATCCCGCACACGTTCAGATACAATGTCGGACACAAGATCAGAACCAACAAGTGGGTGTGTGGATGTATGCACAGTCATGCCACAAATGTGTTCACTGTTCCATTTCCGTAAGTAGAAAAATCCGTTTGCCTCAAATTTTCGTCCGTAGACAGCCCACGTGCAAGACTTTGATTCGTACATAGCACAGATAGCCGTTACCCGGACGGAGTCGTTCTTAACAAATTTGATATGGAACCCACATTCGACAGCGTATTTCTGTAATACATTGTGAAATTCAAACGCCCCACCTTCAAAATGTTGTCCGATATGGGTAAAGCCATTTGCCCATGGAGCGGAAAGGTAGATTTTCTCCTTGTGCGGACAAAATGATTGTAGCAGGCCGACTTCATCGTCCATTCCCAAATCATTTAGTATTGTAGCCCCCGTTGTGACCTGGGCATGGCTTGTCATTGGGTCACTGCCAGGAGCGTTGTTATCCCCCCGAATATGTTGTTCGATGACCACATCAATTATCTGCAAGCAAAACAAACGTGCAAAGCAAATCATATTCTGCATGTCTACATCATTCTGTAAGGAAAAGTTATTATAGTCGGGGATCTTATAGAACAACAGAATATTTCCCGGCAGGAGCCCGACGAACTTCGAACAAACATAATCAACAAACTTGACAAATGTGTGGGACGATTGCAGACTATATGTGACATTCGTGGACTGGTAACAACATAGAAGCATCATAAAGGCGTCCATCTGCAAAATGGCACAAGTATTGGTACAGAAATAAACACGATTAAGCATGTGGAAAAGACCCGTCAAACCAAAATGAACCAATTACGATATAAATACAAATGCAATGGGGATTGTGCATCATTGTGAATGTGCGGTTAAGGGGGCGTAACAGTGGGGAAGACATGGAATTCGGTGTTGTGTTTGTGGCAACGAATGTTTATTTGTAATCATTCTTATATCGGTGTGTTCACAAGATGGAGGAAATTGTGCAATGGTGAGGGAGGAATCGTACATGTGTGGGAATGGTGATGGGAGAATTTTTAATACAAAATGCAGAGAAAACCTGTGCAACGATGGTGTAAACGTAGGTGGAGCACTTCCGCTGCTGTGCAGATCAGCATGAACCCATAGTGTAAACCCTAATTATAATATCTCGTAAAGGAATCTTCACCCACTGTCAGCACCCACAAATCTTGGGATTGCATATACCAAAATGAAAAACAGAACATCTCATATAATAGGCGAGGGCAAATCCATCCAGCATATACCAGAAACATTCAAAAAAGGACTTATTAGTAAGCAATCCCACCTAATATGGAGTTGCCAATCAAACAAAAAATCAGCGGGACCAAAGGGAACACAATTCAGCCATAAAGGACTTTCCGATAAATTTCCCTTTAATTAATTTATTATATCATTATTTAATTCAACAACAAATAAATTAAAATTTTCACCTATCCATTTAATATTCAAATTTTTTTTTTTCTTATTTCTAACAACCAAGGAATTAAGATTGTATTGGGACCATTTATTAATAATAAGCTAATAAAGTATGATTTTGTTTAATATAACTTTTATTTATTTTATAATTTTTAATTAAATTAATAAATAGTGATTAAAAATAGCACACAAAAATACTATATTATTGTATTACCAACACTATAAATATCATATATTGTTGAAGTAGTTTGAAATAAATCGATAGAAAAGTATACTTTCACTGTTCTAAATAACACAAGAAATATTATCCTACTAAAATTACTCTTAATTTTAAAAATAAAAAATTGATCAACTTTTTTTTTATGGATAATATTTCATTATGGAATTTTTTTTTTACACATCATTAATTTTCTCTGTTCATACCATTGTCTTTTTTTTTAATTACCATTATGTCTGTCCCTTAAGCAAATTATCATTTTAGACCAAATTCTAAAAATGTAATATCTCAATACACACCACTAACAACCACCATTACCACAAATTACTGTCACCTCTGTGAATTGTTCCTGTTTTCACCATTTCCTTCCTAGCTCAATCTATGCCCTACCATCACGCAACGCCTCTTATTATTGGGACAATTTTTTGTGTAAATAAAATAAATTAAAACTAAATCAAACAAAATAAAATAAATAACTTACAGAATTTATTTTATTGAACCGAATGAAAAATAAAAAATCAAGTCGAATGTGTGATACTCTGTCCTTAAGACAGATTCATCCCGCTACGGTGCTTATAGTTAAGTGACGTCTATCTCCCAGGATACAATGATCTTCACAAATTTATAGTAACACTCCAAACAAATTTGTCCGGTGAACTAGAACCTTGTGTTCTATACTCTCATAAATTTCTTCTAAAACTAGAATGAAAAATAAATAATGCTAAGGAGAAAATTGGACAGCAAACATATAAATTGCAGACTAATTTCGGATATGGAAAAATGCTAGAACAGATCTGGTTTTATAGACCTGAACAGGTGCAAAATTTGAAGTGAACAGATAGGTTTGTGAATTGAACAGGTGTTGTTTGAAATCAAACAGATTTGCAAACTGTTTCAACTACAGTTGAAAAACTGTCCAGATTTTGAATCTGTTTGGACAGTTTAACAGATCTGAAAATGTTTAAATTTGTTCGGCAATTTCTGTAGGAAATTAGGACAGAATGAAGCATAAATTTGGACAATAATTTGAATTCAAATTCAAATTCGAATTACAAAATTTAAATTAATTTTTCCCGCAAGAAAATTTTAGAAAAAATTCAAATAAATTTTATCTAAATAATTAATATTAGAACCGACCCCGGACGGACAAGCGGTGGTGGTGCGTGTGTGGTGATTTAGGCTAAGGTTCATCTTGTCCATAACTCCTTCCTTTTACAAACTTGGGGTGCCCCTTGAGACCCAACCCACGGTTGTACACCTAGAGCTTATATACTCACAAAAGCTCTCTTCAAGTTTCAATGTGGGATAACCCATATAAGGAAATCTACATTTAATTCTTGAATTTGTTCAATTCCACGAACCCGAAAACGACGTCAAGTTCCCATTCGCTCATAAATGGTTTTGACGAACCGTCTTCACTGTGTGACTTACCATGCGACAAGGAACATGTTACCTCTTCGGACCCGCCTCAAAAGATGTTTGGGGCCCACTCAATTTTGGACTCAAAGTTGGCCCAAAATAAGCCTAATAAAACCAATTTTCCAAAACTTATAGCCCTCCCTAATGCCTCTCTTGTAGCCCCGCAACCCTCTCACCCATTTGTAGCACCATCGCAACTCTAACTTGCCACCAGATCAGGAAAAATGGAGCAAATCGTAATTGAGAGAGAGAGAGAGAGATCATGAGTGAGTAAGTGGGGATGGGCTCAAGAGTGATGACGGAGTGAGAGAAACAATGGGAGAGATTATGGAAGTCGATATATCTAAATCATAAATTAAATGTTATGTGTATTTTTAAGGAAAAATAACTAATAAGTCCTATTTTTCTCTTAAAATTACTATCAAGTCCTATCAAGTTTCAATGTGGACAACTAATCCTATTTTTCATAACATATTTTCAAAAATTCATTGCTCCATAATAGTGGATGTTATCTCAATTTTACTCCTCATTTAATATGAAAATATTTTTAATCTAAGTAAATTAATATTTTTTTAATTGTAAGAATATGATATTGTATTAAAAAAAATCACAAATCACAATGAAAAAATTATCAAAAAAATTCTATTTTGATTTGAAAATTATTATTAAGTTATATCAAATTTCAATATTAACAAATAAATCTTCCTCTTTTCCCTTTTTATAAATTGTTATGCGTGAAAAAAAATTCAATTGTTCATAATAGTATTTTTTTTATCTTTTTCATTAAAATATGAATAAAAAACTTCATAAAAAATTTTAATTTATTAGAAATTTCTAATGTAATTGTTCAAATTAAATGATTTTTCATAAGCAAAATTATAAGTATAAGATTAATAATTTTTACAATTAAAATTTTAAAATTTACTTAAGTTAAAATTATTTATAAAATTATTGTTCATATTAAATAGGAATGATAAATTTGGGATAAGATATGGGGCAATGAATATTTTGGAAACCTTTTATCACAAATATGACTTAATAGGACTCATTAGTAATCTTAAGAGTAAAATATGACTTATTGGTTTTTTTTTTTTTTAATGCAAATTTTAAATGTAAGTAGCATTGTTATGTGGGTGTTTGGGAAGTGACTATTTTAGAGACTTTTTGGCTTTTTGACTATTTTAGTAGGCTATTTTAGTTTTTGTGTTTGGGAAGATGGAATGGATTTTTATTTGAGTTGTGTATTGAAAAATGTGTTTGAAATGATGTTTGAAACTGAAATGACAAATTTGTCCCTAATTTCATTTTTTTCAAAATAGGTTTAAAAGGACAAAGTTGTCATTTACTTCATAAATGGCTGGGCCTGTCACTCTTGTCCCTACACTGTAGGCTAAAACCATCCAAAGCTATATATATATATATATATATATTTCAATCAATGGGTTAGAATGGGCTAGAAAGCTTTTTTTGAATTGGAGGTTATTTTAGCCTCAATTTTTGGTTCCCAAACACCCCCTATATAAAGTTTTATGAGTTAATATCTATAATTAGGGACAACTAGGGGAAGTGTTTTGATGAGAATGTGTTCGGGTGTGTAAGGTATATATTGTATATATTTGCATAAATTCTCATAAATACACATAAGTGATCTAACAAAATCACGTAAATTCTTACAAATATATGTAAGATGTGGGCTTTGTTTGGAAGGATTTTCAAATTATAATTCTACCCACACATTCTAATATCATGTTTGGATAAAGTTTTTCAACTATATTTCCACAACACAAAACTCTGTGTAAAGCGTGATTTTTGAGGTCATCCCACCGGACGTCCCATCGGTCATCTGGCCAGTTGACCGGAACAATGATTTTTTTTTTTTTTTTGCAATTGACATATGTTAATTTTTATATATTCGAAAAAAATATATTCTGAATTTTTAAAAAAAGTTTATGTGTTTTAATAGAATTTTGAGTTGTATGTTTGGTTATGAGTTGTAAGTTTTTGTATCAAATATCATATGTCACATCAAAAATTATCCACTCAATTCAAAACTCTTTCACCAAATAAATTTTTCATACTCAAATCATAATTTCAAAACTCACAAACTCAAAATACAACTTCTACTCTCAAATTACATCTAAACAGCTCTACCAAACACACTCATGATTTCTTAAATTTTTATAAATTAATTTATCCATATTTGTAAAAATTTATGTGATTTTATAAAATAATTTTTATATATTTGTAAAAGTTTATGTAGTTAAATATAGTACACTTACGCATTAAAAAATTGCCCCTATAATTATTGAGATTTGATTGAGCTAAACTAGGATGCCATCACTTCTTGCCACCTTTTATCTCGAAGACAAGACATGATAACATGACATTGATTTAGAAGTCTTAATAGCGGTATGAAATTCTTTCAAGACGACAATATTACAGCTGTGTATTTAACCGACAGAGGTTAATGATTTGCAAGTCCATATAGTGCATGATCAACGGTCAAAATTTATCTTTACAGTTTTCCGCCGACAAGTTGAACCGTCTGATCAACGGTACAACAATTCCTCAAGATTTTTTTTTTTTTAAATTTTTTTCTAAAATAAGAGAAGAAAAATTACAAAAAAATAAAATAAAATAAAATTTGACCATTATGACAAAATAAATCCCAAATTTTAAGTTTTATCAATTTAAAATCTAATATTTTAATTTGTTCTCAATATAATTTATTTGTTTATTTTCGTTAACTAAATGGACGAAAAAAATATATTTTTGTCATTAAACTTAACGAAAGTATGTATTTTACACATTTTGTGTATATTTACATTAAATTTAATAATTAAAATATTTTTTTTCCATAGGTTTTATTTAACGAAAATAAACAAATAATTTAAATTGAAAATAAATCAAAAAATTAAAGTTTAAATTGACAAAATTCAAAACTCAAGGTTGGTTTTGTTATAAAAGGTCAACCTCTGTAAAATAATAATAATAAATAAATAAATAAATAAATTATAATTTTCTCAATAAAAAATTAGCATGTTTTAAAATGATTAAAAAGATTATAAGGGCAAATTCTTATATCAAATTTATATGTCATCATCTAATACACACACACAATCAAGATAGGCTTGGTTGGTGGAGATTGGGGGCTGGTTCCACAAGTTTAATCTTCTTAATTGATGAAAGAATAAAAAAGAAGAAAAAAAATTGAAAACGCATTTCGGATTTAACTTAGGTCAAGTTTAGAGAAACAATCTCGGGTTACAATTTAAATTTGGGCGATTCTCAACATAATTTGGATTGAGCTTGGATAATCTCTTAACCACTCTAACTAGTCCGAGTTGCACCTTTACATTTTACACACAGACTCACTTTTCCTTGACTTTAAAAAAGCAACAATCAACACCTCATACTTTTGATCAAGTTCCAATCAATTCATCAAACCTACTTTTTCATTTATCTTATTTAACGTGGATTAACTGATGAGTTTGATAATAACTTGACTAAAAGTATGAGATGTTTACTATTATTTTTTAAAAAGTGAGTGTAAAGTGTAAGGTGCTTGGTAGGGGTGTAAATTTGGCTCAGCTCGGTCCATCTGAGCTTAGGCTCAGGCCAGCCCATGTCAAGCCTCGCAAGCTCTGTCAAAATTCGGGTCAGGCTAGAAAATTAGGCCTAAGCTCAGGCCTAGGGAGATATTCAGGCCTTAAGAATAAAAAAGAAGAAAAAAAATTGAAAACGCAATTCGGATTTCACTTAGGTCAGGTTTAGAGAAACAATCTTAGGTTACAATTTAAACTTGGGCGACTCTTAACATAACTTGGATTGAGCTTGGATAATCTCTTAACCCACTCTAACTAGTCCGAGTTGCACCTTTACATTTTACACACAGTCTCACTTTTCCTTGACTTTAAAAAAGTAACAATCAACACCTCATACTTTTGATCAAGTTCCAATCAATTCATCAAACCTACTTTTTCATTTATCTTATTTAACGTGGATTAACTGATGAGTTTGATAATAACTTGACTAAAAGTATGAGATGTTTACTATTATTTTTTAAAAAGTGAGTGTAAAGTGTAAGGTGCTTGGTAGGGGTGTAAATTTGGCTCAGCTCGGTCCATCTGAGCTTAGGCTCAGGCCAGCCCATGTCAAGCCTCGCAAGCTCTGTCAAAATTCGGGTCAGGCTAGAAAATTAGGCCTAAGCTCAGGCCTAGGGAGATATTCAGGCCTTGGGCCTTGGACGGACCGGTGGGCTTAGGCTTGAACAAAACAAAAATTCTATTCTTTTTATCAAAATTTTATTTTTTTCCATCAAAAATGACATTGGCCCTCTGGCCGGGCCACGGATCGGGGCCGAGCTTCAAAATAATAGCATGGGCCCAGTGTTCTGGGCTAGGCTCAAGCCTAGGCCTAATCGGGCCGGGCACATTTTGAGCCGTGGGCGGGTTTCGAACCACCCACAAGCCGTAGGCCATTTTTATACTCCTAGTGCTAGGTATAATTTGCCCTATTGTCATGGAAGTTGCCACGTCAATGAATATGTACAAATTTTCAAATTAAAAAAACGAAGTAATATTTATTGATAATTGAAGCATAAGAAAAAAAAAAAAAAAAAAAGGTTAAAAAAGGTTTAGTCACAAAAGAGTGATTTTTGAGATTAGACCCTAAAAAACTAAAATTTCAGTGATCATCTTTAAGTGGTACTACATAACAGAAACACTCAACGTAAGTCGTGCTATCTTTAATGTAACTAATCGTTTCTTTTACTCTCTCTCAAGATCCTGATTCGGTTCACATCAGGGGGACTAAAATTTGTTAAGGGATTTATTTGTCACTTTTTTACCGTTAACTTTTGTCTGAATCAAGAAGTCGTTAATATTTCCTTCGAGGTTCAGTTTTTTCTCTCGCTCTGGGTGCACATGAAATTTAAGTTATTATGCTTCACATTGCCACCGACAGAATTTTTGAACTCCCGGTGTTTGCCACCGACACTATTATTTGAAAATGTATTTTTTAAATTAAAAAAAATTAACGTAGATGATTAATCTATCCCTCTTCATAAATTAATCATAAGCTAAGAATAAAAGTATCAGCATAGAAAAAAAATTTAACAGTGTACTTTATGTTAAGTTTTTTATATAACACAGTATTTTATACTATTCCTTTAATTAGTTAATTTTTTCTATAAAAATTACATCTATGTCATTATATTTAAAATTTAATTTTAATTAATTTATTATATCATTATTTAATCCAACAACAAATAAATTAAAATCTTCACCTATCCATTTAATATTCAGAATTTTTTTTTTCTCATTACTAACAACCAAGAAAGATTGTAATGGGGCCATTTATTAATGATAAACTAAGAAACTAAGATTTTGTTTAATATAGTTTTTATTTTTATTTAATTTTTAATTAAATTAATAAATAATTATTAAAAATTGCACAAAAAATATTATATTATTGTATTACCAACACAATAAATATCACATATTGTTGAAGTAGTTTGAAATAAATCGATATAAAAGTACACTTTCACTGTTCTAAATAACACAATAAATATTATCCTATTAAAATTGATCTTAATTTTAAAAATAAAAAATTGATCAATTTTTTTTATGGATAATATTTCATTATGGAATTTTTTTTTTTGTACACATCATTAATTTTCTCTGTTCATAACATTGTCTTTTTTTAGTTACCATCATGTCCCTTAAGCAAATTATCATTTTAGACCAAATTCTAAAAATGTAATATCTCAATACACACCACTAACAACCACCATCACCACCAACTACTGTCACCTCTGTGAAGTTCACCACTAACAACCACCATCACCACCAACCACCAAATTCTAGGAAGGGAATGGAGAAAATAGGAATAGTTCACACAGTGTGAACTATTCTTATTTAATACAGTGTGAACTATTCATATTTTCTCCATTCCCTTCTTAGCCCAATCTATACCCCACTATCACGCAATGCCTCTTATAGCCCTCCCTAATGCCCTCCCTTCTAGCCCCGCAACCCTCTCACCCATTTGCAGCACCACCGCAACTCTAACTTGTTATCAGATCAGGAAAAATGAAGCAGATCGTAATTGAGAAAGAAATAGAGATCATGAGTAAGAGAAACAATGGAAGGAATTATAGAAGTGGATAAATCTAAATCATAAATTAAATGTTATGTGTATTTTTAAGGAAAAATAGCTAACAAGTCCTATTTTTCTCTCAAAATTACTATCAAATCCTAACAAGTTTCAATGTGGACAACTAATCCTATTTTTCTTAACATATTTTCAAAAAATTCATTGCTCCATAATGGTAGATATTATCTCAATTTTACCCCTCATTTAATATGAAAATATTTTTAATCTAAGTAAAATACTATTTTTTTTAATTGTAAAAATTATGATATTTTATTAAAAAAATGATAAACCACAATGAAAAAATTATCAATAAATTCTATTTTGATTTGAAAATTATTATTAAGTTCTATCAAATTCAACATTAACAAATAAATCTTCTTCTTCTTTTTTTTTTATAAATTGTTATACGTAAAAAATTCAATTGTTCATAATAGTATATTTTATTTTTATTTTATCTTTTTCATTAAAGTATGAATAAAAAATTTCATAAATAATTTTAATTTATTAGAATTTTTATAATTAAATTATTTGTCATTGTTCAAATTAAATGATTTTTCATAAACAAAATTATAAATATAAGATTAATAATTTTTTCAATTAAAATTTTAAAATTTACTTAAGTTAAAATTATTTCTAAAATTGTTGTTCATATTAAATAGGAAGGATAAAACTGGGATAAGATATGGAGCAATGGATATTTTGGCAACTTTTTATCACTAATATGACTTAGTAGTCCATATTGAAACTTAATAGGATTCATTAGTATTTTTAAAAACAAAATAGGACTTATTAGTTATTTTTTTATTATTTTTAATATGAATTTTA
This sequence comes from Camellia sinensis, assembly GCF_004153795.1. Classification (NCBI taxonomy): domain Eukaryota; kingdom Viridiplantae; phylum Streptophyta; class Magnoliopsida; order Ericales; family Theaceae; genus Camellia; species Camellia sinensis. Next base: position 56,471 of record NW_021028872.1, on the reverse strand, counting down.
AATGGAAGTAGCATTGTTATATAAAATTTTATGAGTTAAGTAGGGACAACTAAGGGAAGTGTTTTGATGGGAAAGTGTTTTGGTGTGCAAGATATATATTATATGTATTTGTGTAAATTCTCATAAATATACTTTATAAAATAATGTAAATTCTGACAGATATAACTAAGTTGTGATTTTTTAAATTTTTATGGATTAATTTTTGTATATATGTAAAAATTTATATTATTTTTTACATATATTTATGAGAATTTACCCAAACAAATATAGTATACATTTACCCTTTAAAAAATTGCCTCTATAATTAGGGCAAATTACATATACACCCCTTCAGGTTTGGTTAAATTACAGATATCCCCCTGAGGTTTCGGAAATTACATCCCGCCCCCTGAGGTTTTTATTTTCATAACAATTTACCCCCTGAGGTTTATATTTCATAACAAATTACCCCCTAATTTCTTATGCAAATATAGCATTCAGGGGGGAATTCGTAATTTCTCAAACTTCAGGGGGTATCTGTAATTTTGTCAAACCTGGAGGGGTGTATATGTAATTTGCCCCTATAATTATTAAGATTTGATTGAGCTAATCTAGGATGCCATCACTTGTTTCTACCTTTTATCTCGAAGACAGGCGTGGATATATGATTTGATATCATGACATTGATTTAGAAGTCTTAATAACGGTATGAAATTTTTTCAAGACATCAATATTACAGCTGTGTAATTTACCGACAAAGGTCAATGATTTGCAAGTCCATATCGTCGTGCACGATCAACGGTAACAATTTATCTTTACAGTTTTCCACCGACAAGTTGAACCATTTGATCAACGGTACAACAATTCTTCAACAGTTATTACGGTTTTCTACCGACAACCCAAGCAATTACTCAGCACCTGTTTGGAGTCTGATTTTTTTTTAAGTACATTTTTATTTTTATAATAAAAAACAAAAAAAATTTAAAAAAAATATTTAGAGTTGGACCATTATCACAAATTAAATCTCAAATTTTAAGTTTTAAGTTTTATCAATTTAAAGTTTTATCTTTTAATCTGTTTATTTTTGTTTACTAAAATAGACGAAAAAAATATTTTTGTTATTAAACTAAACGAAAATAGGTATTTTACACATTTTATGTATATTTATATTAAATTTAATGACTAAAATATTATTTTTTTCATGAGTTTTATTTAACAAAAATAAACAAATGATTTAAATTAAAAATAAATCAAAAAATTGAGATTTAAATTGACTAAATTCAAAACTCAAGGTTGGTTTTGTTATAAAAGGTCAACCTCTGTAAAACAAAAATAAAAAAATTATAATTTTCTCAATAAAAAAAATAGCATGTTTAAAATTATTTAGAGTTGGACCATTATCACAAATTAAATCTCAAATTTTAAGTTTTAAGTTTTATCGATTTAAAGTTTTATCTTTTAATCTGTTTATTTTTGTTTACTAAAATAGACGAAAAAATATTTTTGTTATTAAACTAAACGAAAATAGGTATTTTACACATTTTATGTATATTTATATTAAATTTAATGACTAAAATATTATTTTTTTCATGAGTTTTATTTAACAAAAATAAATAAATGATTTAAATTAAAAATAAATCAAAAAATTGAGATTTAAATTGACTAAATAAAAGGTCAACCTCTGTAAAACAAAAATAAAAAAATTATAATTTTCTCAATAAAAAAAATAGCATGTTTAAAAATGATTAAAAAGATTGTAAGGACAAATTCTTATATCAAATTTATATGTCATCATCTAATACACACACACAATCAAGATAGGCCTGGTTAGTGGAGATTGGGGGCTGGTTCAGCAAGTTGAATTTCGTACTTGACCGTTTTAATTTTTTTCACTGATTAAATCATTACTTGGTATAGTTGACCACTGATATATACACAATTAGTTACGGTTAGAATTTTGTACTGTAAATCAACTCATATGATTTACGTTGGCGATAATTATAAATAAAATATTAGAAAATTCAAATAATAAAAATTATAATAACTATTGTAAGGGCTGAAGTATGAGAAATTAACTCTCTTTAAAGAGATTCAAGTTCTCTGCAATTAGGTAAAGCCTCACACCGGTGCTGCAGAAAAAATCTTGACTTGTCCCCCAGGATACAACAGCCCGACTAAGTCGTATGGTTCACCAATACTGCACAATTGGTTGAACCCAAAACTTTATCACATACACATTTTTTTATTTGAGCATAATAAAGCAACCAAAACTTCTTCACATTTCCAAGATAAGAAGTTAGACCAATTTATAGGAGATAAAAGTTTGGTGGACAAGTTTCTTGGAGGAGGATTCTTGGAAGTTGCTTGGAGGCTCCTTGGAAGTAGCTTGGAGGATAAGACTTGACTCTTGGAAAACTTAGAAGAAGACTTGACTAGGCGAAGACTTGGAAGACTTGAAGGATTCTTGGACACCAAGAAAGGATTAACTTTGAGGAAAAGAAAACAAATTAAACCAATAACACATTATAATATTGAAATATCTGCTAACATTCCCCCACCTATTTTAATATTATAGGTAACAAAAACTAAGATTATTAGGCAAATAAGGATATTATGCATCATGGTAGGTATACTTTGCATTGAACCTCCATTAGTAAAACAATAATATCTACTCCAGAGCCAATAGTATGCTCAACATTGAACTATGACTGCTTAAGGGAAATAAATAATTATTGCACAAACATAATATTTCAGGTGTTCACATAAGCTTTAAAAGCCAGCACATTACAGCCTTGTGCGATTCCAGGATTCATGAGTGTGTTTGAGAATTAGCCCAAATCTCATAGGTAGCGGCCCCACTACCACACTCACATAGGTGAATTCTGTCAAGGATGCTCTGGTAACTATGACACCCCACTCAATAAGAGCTAAAGAAATTTATTAAGAGTTTTTTAATAACTCAACCTATACAACGTTACAGGATAAATGCACTTACATTATAGGGATGGGTAAAAAGTAATTTAGTGCATTTCTCACGGCTATCATATGATCGTTTTTCTCATTGAACCCAGTTACAGAATCTCTGGTCTCTGGGTTGAGTATCCTTATACATGGCTCCTGCTATATTCAATGGGCTTCAATCTCATCCCCCTCAATGTATTTCAGACTCTATCTCTTGCTAAGGCCTTAGTTAATGGATCTGCAAGATTATTGCCAGGTTTAATATAATCCACATTTATGATGCCATTATTCATATAAGATCTCACAATATTGTGTTGTCTTCTAATAGGTTTGGATTTACCGTTATAACAACGGTTATTAACTCGACCACTTATTGCGGTGCTATCACAATGAATCAATATAGGTGGAATCAGTTTTTCCCAACAAGAGATTTCATTTAACAAATCTCTCAACCAATTTGCTTTTTCACTAGCTATAGCTAAAACAATAAACTCAGCCTCCATTGTTGAATTAGCAATAATGGTTTGTTTTTTCGATTTCCAATTTATAGCACCACCTCCCAATGTAAATAAGTAACCAGTGGTTGATATTGAATCACCTGACAAGGTATTCCAATCGGCATCACTGTAACCTTCAAATACTGCAGAATACTTATTATAAAACAAGCCATATTTTATGGTACCAGATAAATATTTCATAATCCGCTCAATGGCTAGCCAGTGATCACTACCAGGCTTGCTGGTAAACTTGCTAAGTACTCCAACTGCATAAACAATGTCAGGTCTAGTACAGTCAGTCGCATAACACAAGCTACCAATCATACTAGCATATTCCTTTTGATTAATTACATCCTCATCATTTTCAATAGGAATTAAGCACCTGAGGATCGAAAGGAGTAAGAACATGTTTGCACTCATAAAAATTATATTTTTTCAAAATTTTCTCAACATAATGCCAATGATCAATAAATATACCATCACAGGTTTTGGTAATTTTCATTCCCAAAATATAATTAGCCTCACCAAGATCTTTCATATCAAAATGGCTACTAAGCATATTTTTAATTTCCATAATGATATGCAAATTAGAGCCAAATATAAGTAAATCATCCACATAAAGGCTAATAATGACATGTGAATTTTCTTCAGATTTATAGTAGATGCATTTATCACATTCATTCAGTTTATAGCCATTCTCAATCATGCAGGAATCAAATTTCTCATGCCACTGTTTAGGGGCCTGTTTTAAGCCATATAGGGATTTAACTAGCTGGCACACTTTGCTTTCTTGACCAAGTTCCACGAAACCCTCCGGTTGATCCATACAGATTTCTTCATCCAGATCTCCGTTTAAAAAGGCTGTTTTAACATCCATTTGATGAATTTTTAGATCATGAATTGCAGCCACTG
>NW_021028872.1:37491-51562 GCF_004153795.1 Camellia sinensis | reverse complement strand
CTCAAAAGGTGTAACTTTTGTTTTTTTATGTGGCACTCTATTCATAACATAACATGCAGTTAAAATTGCTTCTTCCCACAAATTTGAAGAAGCACCTGCTTCAATTAGCATAGCATTTGTTAAATCAGTTAAAGTTTTATTTTTCCTTTCTGTTACACCATTAGATGCAGGTGAATATGATGGAGTAATTTCATGGATTATTCCCAAAGACTGAGCAAACGAGTTGAATCCAAAAGATTCATACTCCTGGCCTCTATCACTTCTATATCTTTTAATCTTTTTATCGAATTGATTTCAACTTCAATAAGGAATTCTTTAAATTTTTCAAAAGCATCACTTTTATTTTTCAACAAGTATACATAAGTGTATTTTGAAAAATCATCAATAAAAGTGATAAAATATCTATTTCCACCACGTGTTAAAATTCCTTCAAATTCACATAAATCAGTGTGAATTAATTCTAACAATTCAATATTTCTCACCACACTTTTATGAGGCCTTTTAGTTATTTTTGCTTGACTGCAAACTTCACATTTCTCAAACTTATTTGTTAGTCTGGGAATTAATCCTAAACTACTCATGACTCCCACATATCGGCTATTAATACGACACAAACGAGCATGCCAAAAATTCATAGAAGACAACATATAAACAGAAACATGTGTTTTCTTATTCTCAACATTTAATTTAAACATCTCATCACAGGCATATCCTTTCCCCACAAATATGTCTTTTTTAGTGATTACATATTGGTCAAATTCAATAGTCTGCTTGAAACCAGCTTTGTTGAGCAAATAACTCGACATCAAATTTTTCCTCATAGACGGTATGTACAACACATCTTTTAAAACAAGCAAACGTCCAGAGATAAAATTCAGCTCAACATCTCCACATCCGAGCACCTTGGTTAAAATAAAGTCACCAAGCATAACAGTTCTCTCCTCATTAAAAGGAGTGAAATCTTTGAACCAATCTTTATCATAGCAGACATGCCTATTGGCACCATAGTCTGCCCACCACCCTTCCACAGATTGAACCATAAAAATATTTGTAATCATAGCCACAAATGGTTCCTCGGTAACATTAGCTTGTGGTCGAGGCTGTTGTTTCTGAAATTTGCAAGTTCGGGCAATATGCCCACTTTTACCACACACAAAACATGTCACATTTGTCAGATCTTGTGAAGGGGGTTCTTGGTTCCATTTCTTTTGCCTCGGGTAATTTTTATTTTGTGGCCTTCCAATATTTTTTCAAATTTTCTTAACTAGCTTCAAGTGACTATTTCTATGAAATCGACCTTTAGGTAAAGTATTTCCAGAAGTTAAATTTGCCTTTGCAGTGGAATGCTCTTGTGTCATAAGCGCATCTTGTCCTCGTGCTTCCTCCTCCACCCGAATCTGTGTGATTAGAGTCTCCAATAACGTCACTTTTTGCTTATGACGCATTGACTTTTGGAACTCCCTCCAAGATGATGGTAGTTTATCAACAATACCTGTTACAACAAGATTGTCTCCAATTTTGATGCCTTCGGACCTAATTTCAGCCACTAGCATCTGAAAATCTTGAACTTGCTCCACCACTGATTTTCCATCTATCATTTGATAGCGGAAAAAACAGCTTGCAGTATATTTTTTAGCGCCTGCCTCTTAAGTGTCATATTTATTCTGCAAGGCTTTCCAAATTTTCTTGGCAGTGGTGTAAGTCGTATCATAATAATTATAAAATTGATCTGAAAGACAATTCAAAAGATAATATCGACATTTATACTCATCTGTGTTGTATTTCCTGATTTTTTCAAGATGAGCGGCATACTCCTCGTCGGTCATCTCTTCAGTGAGGATTTTGTTCGGATTTTTCTCGATCAGGATATAGGCCACCTTGAGGAGACTGAGGTAGAAAAGCATCTTGCCTTTCCATCTCTTGAAATGGGCTCCCTTGAACCGGAAGGGCTTGTTGAGATCGTCGTTTACCTTTTTTTTTAAAATGTATAAAAAAGTAGAGAAATGATGTGACCTAAAATAGGTTAAAAGTAAAAAACTGACTTTTAATCAAGTTCTCAAATTAGGCCGCTGCCATTGCCTCCACCACAACACCATCACAACCACGACCACCATCACCTCCATCGCCACTGCCGACCTGCTATCCCCACAACCGCCACCACCACTGCCTCCATTATCACTATCTCTAATGCAATTATTAGTACATTAATTTTAAGAATGCAATCAAACATAGAAAAACTTTTTTTTAAAAAAAAAAATTGTACAAAAAAGTTCTGTCAAAACAACAGAGAGATTTTTATAATGTAGGAAGAGAAAAAGATTAAAAGATAGAGAAAGAAGTGATATGACTCACGGATTGAGACATAATGCGTTCAAGGACAAGCTGAGAAGTTGCAGAAGAAGCAAAGGAGAAAGATAGTAGTGGGTTCCCATTTCCAGGAATAGCTGCTGCTGCTGAGTCCTCAGTCTCAATGTCACAGCCTCCGGTGACATCTTCGACCACAGAAGCGAAAGACGAGTCACTATTACTACTACAACCACCATTAGTAGCAGTAGTAGTAGCAGTAGTAGTAGTAGGAAGCTTGGGAGTAGGTGGAGCGAGAGCCTTGGAGACTTGGAGGGCGGAGGCGCTCCATGACCTTGCCAGGAACTCCAATGGCTCTGTCGGGAGCTCCGGCAGCTGAACCTCGCCGTCGCCATTGCCGCCACGCTGCTCCGACCGCCTTCTCTCCATTTTACCAACTCCAATTAAGAGAGGAGTAGGCATGGTAGTAAGCTCGGACAGTTGTTTTATGGAATGCTTGGTTGGTTGCTTTTTATAGAGAGCCATGGGAGACAAAGAGAATACGGATACGCGAGTTGGACGGAATGTACTATGAGCTAGATGTCATATATTTTTTTCCCTCCATATCTTGTGTGCGGTTGTTTCGGATACAGAGAGTATGGATAGTATATGATGTAAAGGGGAATATACAATATTAATCCCTATAGTATTGTATATAGATATAGAGAATCTTTCTTCTAAAAATTAAAAATAATCATCTTTACTTTTTATCATATCTTAACCAAATATAATATAATTGATCTTACAATATATATAATTCATCTTGTATCCTACAACATATTATATCTCATCTTTATCCTTACGTATTACATATTCTACGCAAACTCTTATATTCCAAACAATCAAACGAGACCTAACATACTAATAATCCTATTAATAATCCTATTAAAAACTCATAAATCACCCTTTGTGAGACACTAGAAATGTACTACACTTTTGTTACAAATATTTTCCAAACAGGTTTTTTTTTTTTTTTTTTTTTTTCAATAAAAATTGTTATTTTTAGCATTCAAGTGAGAAAAGATGGACACTGAAAATAACAGAGTTCCAAATTCTGACCTTTTTTTTTTTTATATCAGTGACGTAGGTGGGCCTATAGGGGCTTTTGGCCCACCACTTATGGGCCAATCCAGGCTTGGACGATCCGAAACGCTGAGTTCTACACAATCGATCAACCCTTATTCGCCAGAACCAATCAAGAAGAGGCATCGCAATGAGAAAAAGAAGGCCCAACGCAGAAAGATATTCCACTTCCAATGCGGCTGTTCGATATTCCACACGAACGGATGTATCGAACCACATCCACTGGCCAGAGAGGATGCTGTCAGGGGTCTTCTACGACACTTTGAGGAACCCGATGTGGTTCAAAGCAGTAGACATGTCCATGCTGGGGAATCAGGGCGTATACAAGATAGAATGCATGTTCAACTACAACCTCCGGAAAGCACTAGAAGTCCGGACGTTCAATGTGACAATGTATACATGGCTGACCTGCAGTGGTCTCAAAGCCTGACGGAGAGTGTATTTACTCAGCTTATTGCACGCAAGATGACGACTACATTGTCAAGCTTTGGAATTATTAGCCCGGTAAATTATTGTCTCACACTGACCATTGTACTTGACAAGATTTCATATTATGTAAAAGAATAGCGGTGGGGAAATATTTATATAAATTTTTACGATTAAATAACGTGCTTGTAAAAAATAAAAATAAAAATAAAAACCAAACAAAACAAAACCCTCCATGTGATCTATGCAAAGTGATGCCCTAAATGCATTTCAAAGCACTTCTTCCTATACTAGTTGCTAGACATTACAAAAAATAAAATAAAATAAAATAAAATAAAAGTAAGGATTATGATATTAAAATTTATGGACAAAATTATTTTTTGGTGACCAATTATTTTTGTTGCGAAAAGTGTTGTCATTATATTTTTAGTAACGAAAATTGGACGTTAGTAATAAATTATTATCATTTTGGGACCAAGTTTTTTATCTCAAAAAATAAATCATTTTAAGACCAAATTATTTTGTCCCAAAAAGTCTATTCATTAGTGACATTTTCAAAATGTTGTCGCTAAAAGTCTTGTTTTTGACTTTTCGGAACGACCTTTTAGTAACTATCCTCAAGACGATAGAAATTGGTCCCTAAATGTCTTTTGCAACAAAATTTTCACTTTTAAAGATCAAAAATTAGTCTTTAAAACTCTTATATATTATAGTGAAGGTTGTGCAAAATACCATCAAATTCGCTAAAATCGCACCGATTTGCATCAATCCGCACAGCTCTAACTGCCAACCACGGTTTAAACTTTAAAATTTATAATTTGCCTTCCAAACCGCTCTGCTCTGTTATAATTAATACATATATATTTTCTAACATCTAATGAAATATCAATGTAAAAATGAGTGTAAAAGAGATTTAAGATATAAAATTTATTACAAATTATTAGCTATATATATGAAACATATTATATAAAATTACTTTGTGTTACATATACAAAAAATATTATACAAATTAGTATTATATGTTATAAAAATGTATTATTAGTTAGAATATTCTTCAATCTGTCAATTCGCCAAAAATCACCCAAACCGTAATTTGTCAATCCGATAATCTGCCAATCCGTCAATCCGCCATTTGATTTGTAATTTTACTTTCAAATCGTCCAAACCGCACTGCGCACACCCGTACTAGTTGGTATCATTAACATGATGATGGCCAAAGCACTTCCTCTACAATGTGAGTAAGGGTGTAAAATCGGCTCACAATCCTGAGCGGCCAAGCCCAAGCCTGGCCCATGACCATAGTCCTGAACCTAGGCCGTGTGCTTTGGGGCCCAGCCCACTAGCCTGCTCAAGGCCCAGTCTGTCAAGCTTGCCCGAGGCCCAATACCATATTCAAGCTATCTTTGATAAAATAAAAATAAAAAAATAGTCCCAACCCAGGCCCCCTTCCCAAGTCTGAGCTCAAGTCCAGCCCGAGCACAAGGGCATAATGAACATGTTTGGTGGAAAAAAATTAAAAAAACAAAATGAAGTGAACTTTGTCTTTCAATTACAACAACTTCTTTTAACAGCTGTCAAACCACACTATCACTAGCCACAAACTCCTTAACTTTAATAACAAAGAAATTACATTATTGTTTTGGAGAAAAATATTACATAATTAAAATAAGTTGTATAATTGAAGTTTATATGAACGTAAATTTTTCTAAAATCAATTTTTTTTTCAATAAAAATTGTTATTTTTAGCATTCAAGTGAGAAAAGATGGACACTGAAAATAACAGAGTTCCAAATTCTGACCTTTTTTTTTTTTATATCAGTGACGTAGGTGGGCCTATAGGGGCTTTTGGCCCACCACTTATGGGCCAATCCAGGCTTGGACGATCCGAAACGCTGAGTTCTACACAATCGATCAACCCTTATTCGCCAGAACCAATCAAGAAGAGGCATCGCAATGAGAAAAAGAAGGCCCAACGCAGAAAGATATTCCACTTCCAATGCGGCTGTTCGATATTCCACACGAACGGATGTATCGAACCACATCCACTGGCCAGAGAGGATGCTGTCAGGGGTCTTCTACGACACTTTGAGGAACCCGATGTGGTTCAAAGCAGTAGACATGTCCATGCTGGGGAATCAGGGCGTATACAAGATAGAATGCATGTTCAACTACAACCTCCGGAAAGCACTAGAAGTCCGGACGTTCAATGTGACAATGTATACATGGCTGACCTGCAGTGGTCTCAAAGCCTGACGGAGAGTGTATTTACTCAGCTTATTGCACGCAAGACGACGACTACATTGTCAAGCTTTGGAATTATTAGCCCGGTAAATTATTGTCTCACACTGACCATTGTACTTGACAAGATTTCATATTATGTAAAAGAATAGCGGTGGGGAAATATTTATATAAATTTTTACGATTAAATAACGTGCTTGTAAAAAATAAAAAAAAAAATAAAAACCAAACAAAACAAAAAAAATCTTGATAGACTTGTATAATTGAGCTCTTGTCCACTTCAAGTTAGTGGGCTGGGTTAATATATCAGTCTTTAATGTTAGCAGAGTTTTCTCATATTTCAAATATTCCCTCTTAAGCAGGGGAGGTGGAGAAGGGGATGAGTAAAGGTGGGGGGCTGCCGGATATGGAGGTTGCCAGAGGAGGAATGGGGGGCTGCCAGTGCTTCTGTCTCCTCTCTATTTTTTTGTTTTTTTGGCACCAAAAACGAGTCATTTTAGTGCACTACAAACCTTGCACCACAGGATCTGAACTCCAATGTAAAGGAGCCAAGTTGCCTCAAACAAAAGAATTAAAACCCTAGTATTCCAACTTCCAGCATCAACTTTAGCTGTGCCTTTGTTTGGTACCCAACATTTACCACTGTAGTCCATGAATGTTGACCTGCCTTATTTAGTGTTCATTTGGTGCAACTTCTAACAAGATGAAAGCTAATAATCAAAAAACATAAGCAAAAATCATATCCCTGCTTCTCAATATCTCTAGAGCCATTCAATTGCTCAATGACAATGAATTTTGAATTTTGGTGATGAGAACATTAACATGTAAAAATTATGATCATGAGCCCATTGTAGGGCAGCCATTATAGGCTACTAAAAACAATCAGCATAGATAAGTAGCTTTAAAAGCAACTCAGTTTCTGTTCACACAGGCAACAACAGCTTCATCATGCACACTACTGTAAAATGAGCTTAACTTTGTTATAGCAAGAGCTTCTCCAAATAGTGATGCTCTTGTCGATTTTGATATCCGAACTTCTACATAGTCTCCAACCCTTGGATTCCGATTCCCATCATAAACCTCCCGATCTGGGACTGGCAGATTAGTAAAATACACCCTATGGCCTCTGTCGCTCTTGCCAATGAGCTCTGTCTCAGGAGCTCTCTTATTGGGTCCTTCAACTAACACCAATTGGACAGTACCAATTTGGGAGTCATAGCACTGACCTGTGCTCTCGCGGAAAGCCTCGATGAGTTCCGTCAGCCTCCTCTGCTTGACAGCATCAGGAACATCATCAACATAATTCCTATGGGCATGGGTTTTCTCCCTCATGCTATATGCAAACATGTATGCCATGTCATAACCAACAGTCTTTATAAGGCTTAGTGTGTCTTGGTGTTCCTCCTCTGTTTCACCACAGAAGCCTGGAGAAAGAAAATCACAGGTATTAGGGGCAATGCAGGAATTGCAATTTAAACTTCTTCAAAGTTCAATGACAATAGCTTTCCTCTAATGCACCAAAGAAAGGGTAAGAAGTACTTGCCAAAAAAGAACTTAAGACTTGCTACTTGTCAATTTCTACCAACTCATGCCTATGAATTGTCCAACTTCTTAATTGTCCAATCGATATGCAAATGGTGGATTTATGAATTAAAAGACAATAATTTCATCTCTTCATTAGAGAAAGACTATAGGAGCACCCAACTCTATATAATTGGCTATTTGACACACATTATAAAAAATGGTATCTGCAAGCTATCCACAAAGGAAATAACAATTGGCAACATGATCTGTTAAACCGTTCTACATATATTGAGAATACAAAAAGAATGTATGTACAATAAGGATCTATTCATAATAAATAGCTTTGAAAAAGAGGGGGGGAAATGAAAATGACACAAAAATGTATTGTATAATTATTTTTAATAAATGTTTGAAAGAACTCCGCCGGGGTTGTTAACAACTCCGCCGGTCCCAAGCCCGGGTTAAGGAGGAGGGTTGTGTGTTAGGTAGCCGACAGCCAACACGTAAAAAAGCCGCTCGGATCCCTTATGAAATGAATCCTACTTTGAATCGTTTAAATGCTAGGTCGTTCCCCTCAAGTGACGCGTTGCGCCTGCCTCCGAATGTTTCGAAAAGTGAGCAAGGGGCGCCGCATCGACGCCTGGGTGCGGTGAAAAATGGGCAAAGGTTTCCACATTTTTTTGGACGAGCGTGGGTAAAGAAGCTAGTCCAAGACTATAGGTTTAGGGTAGCCACTTGGAACATAGGAACCTTAACTGGTAGGACGATGGAATTGGTAGATGTTATGATTAGGAGGAGAGTTAGTATAGCTTGCATACAAGAAACTAAGTGGACGGGAGAGAAAGCTAGGGAAATTGAGGATACTGGTTTTAAACTTTATTATAGTGGTAAGGATAGACGCAGGAATGTGGTAGGAATCATAATTGCCAAGGGTCTTGTGGAAAGTGTGGTGGCGGTCACTAGGTAAGGAGATAGGATTATGCTAGTTAAACTAGCTATTGGAGGGAATATAGTGAACATTATTAGCGTTTACGCCCCTCAAGTAGGGTTAGATGATCAGACTAAGAGGGATTTTTGGGAGCAAATGGATGAGATCTTACAGGAGATACCCGTAGGAGAAAAGCTGGTTATAGGTGGAGATTTTAATGGCCATGTGGGCATAGATAAACTAGGTTATGAAAGGGTGCATGGTGGATACGGTTTTGGTGACAGAAATGAGGCTAGAGAGAGAATCTTAGATTTTGCGTTGGCTTCTGACCTGGTGGTGACCAATACTATGTATAAGAAAAGGGAGGAGCATTTGATAACCTTTAAGAGTGGATTAGTTAAGAGCCAAATAGATTACTTCTTAGTGAGAAAAGTGGACTGCCTAAAATGCAATGATTGTAAGGTGATTCCTGGAGAGAGTCTGGTCGCTCAACATAGGATTTTGGTACTACCCAGCTCAGCCGAGACATTCTTCCCGACAGCGTTCAGCTCGGTTACTTTTTGCCGCAAGCTGACAATGCGGTCCATGACAAAGTGGGTCTTCTGAATAGATTGTAGGAAACTAAAAGAAGGTTAGACCAAGGAAAAAACAAACCAGGCAGACAATTGAGAAGATTTTAAAATTCAAAACTCTTACTCTAGTCATCGATTTCACCGCTGACTTGACAAGCTAGGTGTCCGGAACATGCTCGGTCCTTATCATATCTTCCGGTAGAAGCAGGGATTTGGAAAGATTAAAGGCAAGAAGGTGTTCCTTGTCCCCTTTCACAGAAGCATTGGTCAGGATAGGGCCTCCCCGGGACTTTAACCTCGGCTGCCAAGTAGGAACCGGTTTGACTTCGGTCGATCCATGCTCAGTATTGAGCTCGGTTGCTAGCTCAACAGATAGATCAGCCGAGCGAACCATTTTACCAGCCTGGCACTGCTCAGCATGTTGTGCAGCCATAGAAGCTAAGTCGATCACGGTCCCGAGCTCTAGCCAGCGGTCGGTACAGGAAGTGGATCACTTAGCAACTTGGTAGAAGTAGCGGTAATTAGGTTCTTAATCCGGCTTCTCTTTGACATCTCTTCCTCCTCAATCAATCATATTAAGGACTCGTTTGGCAGAGTTAGGTCATGCGAAGGAGAAGGAGCCCGGAGAAAATTTGTAACCTGGTTCTTGCGGGGAGCTGAGTAACGGTAGCTCGGTATACCCGAGGAGCTCGTAACAATCTCGGTGTCAATACCTCAGCACGGCCCTGATCGCCTTTTCGTTCAGATAGAGGTAATTGGCTTGTAACTCTTCGATCGCTGCAAAAAGAAGGCAATTAGCTCGACACGATTAATAATGACAAAAATAAGCAATTAGAAGCTTGGCTTATAAGAAGAACCGATGTCCTTGCTATCACCCAAAAAAAATCATCATCATGCATATCCTTGTCCGGCGTCCTGGTCACCAATCACTCCTTGCCCAGTCTTATTTTTAAGTAATAACTGTAGTCGTCCTTCGTCCGACCGAGCGTGTATTGACGTAGGATCTCAGCCAATCTTAACTGTAACCCTAGCCGATTATTCAGTTCGGCCACTCCATTTATGATCCTATAAGTGTTGGTAGATACTTGAATAGGAGCCAGCCTGGTATGTCTCAAGAATTCGCACATTAGGGGCTGCATCGGGAAGCGCAACCCTCCCTCGACTATGCTTAACATGGTGAAAGGGCAGGACTCTAATCTGCCCCATGGATTTATGCCCTCTTCACCGAGCTCCAAGTACATGTCGGTGGAGACACCATACTCCTTGCGAAACGAGGCCAAGACGGCGTGTTTACAAGGAAGCGGTAATGCCCCATAAAGGACCGGCTTGTTCAGCTCGGAAGAATTAGGTCGACTAAGCTGTGCATGATGGCTGCTTGGTCTTTGAAAGCCCTGGTGTTGGTGTGCTTGGCCTCTAGGAGTCTACAGTTAAAAATCAAGCATAAGCGGGAGCACAATCGCGCAAATAAGCTTGATTTTAGCTAGGTCTAGATGGCTTTGGTGAAATCTAACTCGATCGAAAAGCGGGCCAGATATTAGCCCGATCATACGACCTCGTGTGTCCTGTATCCCAGCTTTCTACTCTAGTTTCACAAACAATGAATTTGCCCAGTCTTCTTACGTTTTCAGATCAAGATAGCACTATTAGCCCGGTCTATCCCAAATTTGCCCTTGTTCATCTTAGAAGGCGATGAACAATGGCTGAAAATGGGGAGGGCGAGGGTTTTCCAACGCAGATGGTTAGACAGAGCCCTATTTTGTTTAAATCTACCCTAGTTTCTTCACATTTCGTGATGTTATCATGCCATTTCGAAGGAAAGTAACATGACAAGCTCAAAAACATGAAGAACAATTAAGAACAACAGAGGGAATACGAAGAACTTACGGGTTAGGGCGTGAATCAGAGCTCCAGACAGAGAGATGCTTTCCCGCAGTAACGACAAAGCCAAATCCACCAGAGAAATGCTTCGATGTGAGCAAGAGACGCAGAAAATGAGGGTGGTTGCGTTGTAGTTCAAGATTGACTATGGGGAAGAAGATGAACAGTAAGAGTTGGGATGTGAAGAGGCCTACAATATATGTATGAGAATGAATAGAGGCACCAAAGTTTGAATTCGGAGAGACGGCGTGGGACAGTGGGATAGGCAGTATGAGGCCAATTAGTGAATGCCGCGTATCTATGATGAGATCGGTGCCAGTCTCGAAAAGACAAGCTGGAAACCTAAATCGTCAACCAAGCAAAGCTACACAATCGAGCGTGATAACTAGCATGGTTGAAGGTGGTGAACCAATCTGGGGGCACAGATGGCTAGGCATGAAGCCGGACGGTAACGGCCGAGCAAGGGAGTTCGGCCGCAAAATGTAATCCCAGTCACGCTAGCGCGGACGGAATTAAGGGGCAATTGAGAGGGAGATTTATGATCTAGTTTCGGCCAAACAAGATTGGGCCGAGGTATTTGGCTTCAAGATTGTGCCGTGGTTTTGCTCAGTAATGGCAAAGGGCCTGCGGAGCCGAGCTACTTGGGCTCTTTGGTATGAAGGCCGGTCAAGTGAGAGCTCGGCTGAGACGTCCGCGGCCTAGAAGGGCTTCATGGTTCGTGCGTTGCTCGGTCGGAAGGCGCGCACCCATAGCTCGGCGTGAAGATTCGTGCCTGAAGCTCGGTAGGAAGGCCTTTGGTTGACCGGAATGACCAATCCCGTGCTCGGCGTCGCCGGAATGCGGTCGAGCACGGCTGAAACGAAGCTCGGTTATTGGAAGCACTTGGTCTTGAAGTGGAGTATGGCTGTTGGCAGCCGAGAAGCTGCAGCCCGGCTGCCGAGCTCCCAGTAGAGTGGGCTGGCAGTTGGGTTAGGTGGTGCTCAGCAAGGTTTATGCTGACAGATGGGATAATAGTGCCACGTGTTGAGAGGACACTGGGAGTAGATTTGGGGCGCAGAGGGTATATAAACACGTCTGCGCCCCCCATACGCGGACAGAGGAACATTTGGTGAGACATACACTAAACACTAAACACTCTCCCTTCTCTCTATCTATCCCCTGTGTGTGTTCTAACTTGATCGTCGGAGGGGTTTTCCGGCCACACACCGCCGGGTAGCTCACCGCTATTGTGCTCGCAGGTGATCGGACAGAAACGGAGCTTGGAAGAAAGGAGTACGGGCTTGCCAGAATATTTGCTCCCCGTACAATTGGCGCCGTCTGTGGGAACCTTGACAGATAAAACCTTGTCTTCCAGGCTCATCTGATCGCCGTCCATGGTGAACAAAGACGAGATTCCGTTGTCCGCCATCGATGGAGCTACCCCGGAGTTCACCCGACGGAGAGAAGGATATCCTGTCATCCTTCCAATGGCGAACTTGGATACGTTCACTGGAGGACAGTCAGGAGACGCGGGGGATAAGCGCGGAAGAAGTTATGGTCATTCACGAAGTCCAGACGGACATCGGCGGCGGAGAGAATCACATGCCCGACGTCTGGAACACAAGTTGAGGGACCAAGACGCTGTCATCCGGCGAATGGCAGCGGAGATGGAGGAGTTGAAGCGGCATGTCAAGGGGAAGGGTGTAGATGGAGTGGTAGACCACAGAGAGTGCATCCCATCCCGCCGTTCAGAGAAGTCCAGCGCGCAAGATAGCACTTACCAGCCCTCACGTCCGGTGACGACGTCGAGATATTCCTATTCCGCTCGTTCAGAGGACTTGCGGGCAGTCTTGAAGGAACGGGCTCGCCGGCGGGAGGCTCAAAGGGTGCCGGCGTTCCAGCGGCTATCCTACAGGGTTCATGCCAGCGAGGAGGCCGGAATGCCCCCACGCCGCCTAGCGGAGCCACTCCTTGTAGATACAAACTTGACGAGGCTGAGCGCCACCCCTTTCTCCCTGGAGATAGAAATAACACCACTTCCCGCGGGCTTCCACCAGCCAAAGTTCACGCTTTATGACGGAAAGACCGATCCGTATATGCATGTAAGCCACTTCCGACAGGTCATGGCCGGACGTAGGCGAAATGACGCTCTTATGTGCCTGATCTTCCCGTCGAGTTTAGGCGAGCTGGGCTTGAAGTGGTTCGAGAGGTTGCCAGAAGAGAGTATACAACAGTGGAATCAGTTGGCCGAAGCCTTTGTGACGCGTTTCAAAACCAACACCAAAACGCCAAAGGAAGTTGACCACCTTCTCAGTGTCTGGATGGAACCAAGCGACACTCTCAAGGCGTACAACTCCAGGTACTGGGATACCTACAATGAGATCCTAGATTGCCCAGTCAACCTGGCAATCACCCAATATAAGCGCGGTCTCCCGCTCGGACATAGGCTGAGGGATTCGCTTACAATGAGCCAGCAGACATCCATGTGTCACCTAATGCAGCGCATCAATGAGCACATTCGAGTGGAGGATGATGCAGCGACGTCCACCGCGGAGACAACCTCGATGGCAACGGGCAAGTGGACGACTGGGTTTTAAGGAAGGTCATGGGCAACGCACTAGTGCCGGGTGAAGGCAAGCTAGGGGCAAACTAGGAAGAGCCTTACAAGATAACCGGGCAAGGGGCATACCACTTAGAGGATTTGGATGGCAAAGGCGTACCCCGGCCATGGAATGCGGCCTTATGTAATTTTTTGAGGGACTTGTTTCCCCTACACTTCTGAATGCAAATACTCTTTTTGTCAATGTAATAGAAGTGAATTACTTTTGCTGAAGAGCTTTGTTGTGTCCGAAATAATAGTGGATGAGGGGCATACTCTTCTGTTCCAAAGAGTTGGCGTTTTCTCCAACTTCGGATTCCCAACCGAGATGCTTTACTCCAGTTGGAAGAGTTGGCGTTTTGTCCAACTTCGAATTCCCAACCGAGATGGTTACTCCGGTTGGAAGAGTTGGCGTTTTGTCCAACTCCAACTTCGAATTCCCAACCGAGATGATTTACTCCGGTTGGAAGAGTTGGTGTTTGCTCAACTACGAGATTCCTA
>NW_021028872.1:16331-28883 GCF_004153795.1 Camellia sinensis | reverse complement strand
CTGTCACAACAACTGTCACAACATTGTCTGCTACAACGGTCCGACATGACCCCATAAACTGTCTTCTACATCGGTCTGACACCGCCATCCAGTGTCCTCTACAACGTTATGACACCACCATCCAGTGTCTTCACCAATGGTCTGACACGCCCATACAGTGTCACCTATCCTCTTTTATTTTTATGTATTTTCTTGTTTTGTAACTCTCTCCAAACTCAAGTTGGTTCGTTCCTATCCCCCTTGAGTTTGCGGGGGGCTGTTAAAATCCACCTACTACACACCTACCACTACCACCTACTACACACTCACCTACTTCACCTACTTCACCTACTCTCCACCTACTCCTCACCTACTACACACTCACCCTCTTCTATATATAGGAATCATGAATCATTGTAATATAAATCATCAATCAATAAATCAATCAATAATATACATCAATATTTTACATGGTATCAGAGCGAGGTTAACAACCTAGTCATTCTACTTCACCGGCGGGCGGCAGTCTCGCCTTGGCCGCCCGCCGGACCTCTACACATACCTTCACTCCGCTGTATCTTCCAACAAGATCCTCTGTGTGTTCAGATCTTTGTATCCATGACACTAAAGTTAGCTACTGAAGCAGCAATCTTGGTCTTGTCAAATTTGCAGGTTCCACGATCAGTACCGGTGTAAGGAGAGTCCTCTTCTCGCATAAGTCCACCAGCTTTGAGTGTGTACTCAAAGGCACTATTCATCAGCCCACCATTGCAACCAGAGTCGCAAGAATCAGCTTCCTCTGGATCACACTCATGGTCACAATCCACAAGTTGTTGCTCGCTAAGGCTCACAAGCTTCCTTGTTGCAAGGAAATTCGCACCCTCCAAGGCCCCAGTGGCACTAAACGACCAGCATGATCCACAAGAACCCTGATTCTTTACGGGTGCGACGGCTCCGTGATCTCTCCAATCGAAATCTGTCGGGAGATCATTTGTCGGAAGGATCGGAGCCTTGTTAGCGTCGGATGGAAGCTTGAGGCGCCTCCTCAAGCCGAGGTGTTTCTGGCGAAACTCCGCCGGAGACAGATCGGAGAACTGAGTGACGCCGTGGACCGCCGTGGGGTCGAGCTGCTGGTGGCGGCGAGCCCGGCGTAGGTTAGACTTGAAGATCGAGAACCTGTGATCGTGCTCCTCCTTGGTGGCGTACGACTTTCCGAACTTGCTCTTGAAGAGGCTGAAGTGGTGGTGGTCGGAGTTCAACTGATGGTCCTCGCCGACGACCTGCCGGATTATGACGTCATCGCCGTCCGGATCGGCGGCTGAGGCGAAGGACGTCGCAATGACGAGAGAGAAAACGAAGAGGAGAGAGAAACGGTGATCCATGTTTAGAGAGAGAGAGATGAGAGACCTTGATACCGATGTATATATAGATGTGTGGAGGTCTGTATCTATCTACCAGTCGTATCGGCTAGAAGGTTGCTTCGAGGAGTGGAGATGTTTTGCCAATGAGAAGTGGACACGTTGTAAGAAAGCATGGTAAAAAGGACTGGTAGTTGCTTTTTTTTCGAAACCAATCGCAATATATTTTATTTTTTCAATCGCAATATATTAAGGGCTGGTTTGGGGTAACCTGAATCAGCCAAAAAGTCAAAAAGTTACTCCAAAATCCAAAAAGATATCACTATTCATCCAAAAAAAAAAATTAAAAAATTAATTTCTTTCAACACAGGTACGCACGGAATTGACACAGAGGCAGCGGCTGTGTGCGGCAGTGCAGAACAAAAGAAATGATTGGGTGTGATTTTTATACACACCGTTGTTCGTCCCATGGGGCCATCAGGGGTCCCGTTTTGATAATCTGAACCGTTCAATATGTAGAAATCGTCGAGTAATATATGTCTGCCAAAAATCACATTAATCGGATATCGAAAACTATATGATCAAATCAGTTATGTACAACAAATGGATAGTGTTATAATTAATGATTGAAAAATAAATAAATCTAATCAGATAGCTATCGATATCCGATTAACATAATTTTTTGTAGGTACATAGTGTTCGACGAGTTACACACATTGAACGGTTCAGATTATTAAAATGGGACCCGTGATGACCCCCACGGGCCAAACAAAAACGTCCAATGCTTTCTACAAAAATTATCCAATAATTTCCAATCCCAATACACGGCTGCATTGTGTACGGCTGGGGGCCACCACTCTCTAATCATCTCTTACACATTTTTTTTATACAATTTTTTAATACACATTTTTTCATAAAAATCCAAAAAGTTAACCCAAACTTCCATATTTTTTTCTCAATTTTTTTAGTCCAAAAAGACAAAAAGTGCACTTTTTTAGGACACCCCAAACCAGCCCTAACTATCATTAACTATACTCACTCTAAAACAAATCCAACATATTATTTTGCTTTACATCCCCTCAAACTAATGGGTACGTCAGAAACCATCAGTTTGGTTTTCAAATAATAAAAATGTGTAACGGGAAGGGATTTTAGTAAAGATATTGCAGTGTCCCGGATTTTAATTCTGAGTTGTTTATGTTAAGTGGTAATTGTTATTTTATATTTACATTTTTTTTTATTTTTCTTTTTTTTTTACTTTTGAAAAGTTACGGGTTGTAGTTGGACTTTTTAGTTATTATAATTGAAACATCCTCATCATTGTTTGGAGCCTTTGATTGATGAGTTAACTTGTTGGTTGGGCAAGATTAGACCAAAATTGCCAGAATCAAATATTTGTTTTGAATAGTGTTCACTGTTTGACTTTTTTTCCTCCATATTTTGAATCTTGATGTGAGGCTAGAGCCGTTGAAAAGTTTATTTCTGGAGCTTCAATTTAGACACAAAATTGACCATATTCCGTTTCCAAACGACGATTGTTTGAAGTCACCCAACAAAAATTGTCTGGTCAAATCCACATGAGTGGAAATTTGAATTCCACAGAAGCAGATTTGGCGAGAAAACCATTTTTTCCCTGAGTTGATCCGCACGAATGGTTTTAAAATCCACATAAACGGATTTTGCACGTCCAAATGTCAATTTCTGTGCTCTTTTCACTGAAATCAGATCCTTCTCTCTCTTTTTGACCATTTCTCATCACACACACACACACACACACACACACACACTCTCTCTCTCTCTCTCTCTCTCTCTCTCTCACTTTTCTTTTCTCTCCCTTCTCTCTAAACTCTCACTAAATTTTCACATTTTCTTCAATCTACAAAGATCAAGAGAGATTTCGATACTAGTTCCTTATACAAAAATGACAAGCGTCTCAAGGGCTGCATTTTAACCGGTGGAGATCAACTTCTGGTGAAGTTGATTTTTAGAGTTTTCTCCTCTTCTCTCTTTGAGATAGGGATTGCTTTACTCCTTTTCAATACCTCATTGTAGATAACTATGTGGTAGTTTTTATTGCATTAAAAACTTGATTTGTTGGGTATTTTCGAAAACCATGTGATGAGGGTTAGGATTTTATGATCAAGAGTTAAATCTTGTGTTTTGTTATGAATATATGAGATTGTAATGTTTGATGTTTAAACGGATTAGAGTAAAATGCCCTAATTAATTGTTTATAGGTTATATGAAAGAGGAGAAAATTGGTGATTTTATTTTATTTGAACCATATGGGGTGTTGTATATTAAAAATGTGAAAATGGGTATATAAGACAATAAAGAAACTCAGAGTTTAATTTGTGTTCATTGTTATTTATGGTTTTATAATTGTTAAGTAAAAATAATTCTCAAAAAATCAAAACTTTAGAGAAATAAAAAGGGTATTGGTTAATGTTATGTGTATTGAAAGATTTGTGGATTGGTTAATCTCATTTATGAGGGTTGTGATTGTAGATCTCATTTTGACCAGCCCTAAGATTTAGACGTTTTCTTTTGATTACTCGATGATGAAAATATGAAGGCATTTCTCACAACATCCTTAGTAATAAAGACAAAATTTTTGCTTCATTTCCAAGCCTAAGCCTATTTTGGCCAAATGATTATGTCCCATTCAAAACTCTCTTTCGAAACTTTCGTTCCGCGCTTTGTTTCGAATATTTTCGTAGTGTTCCGAGACTCATTTTTAAACTTCAAAATGAAACATTTTCTCGGGAAATTGAGCAAAGAACAATGTGGAAATAAGAGGAAAGGATGAGAATTCTGTTGAAAAAAACCAGTTTCATGCAAAACAGTCAGCCACAACCAACGTTTTGGTCGGCCGGCCAACCAAGTAGTTGGCAGGTCGACTAAATTAAATGGCCGACCAACCAAGTAATTGGTCAGCCAACCAAGAAAAACAGAGTAGTTTTAACAAAATTCTTGCTAGAAGTGTGTGGAACATGCTATTTCAGATATTTCTTGATACATGCATACACGAGATACACATCTCTTGACCTTGAACTATCTTCCTTTAGCCTCCATTGTCAAAAGAGGATTTGTCTCTTACCCCAAAAGGAGTATCCAATGCAACCATCCTTGTCACTCCATCATCCTTGCCTTCCACCTTGTGCCCTCCTACCTGCTTGATTGAGCCTTGCATATGTATATCTACCCATCTCTCATTGTCAAGAGAGTTGGCCTCTTCAACAAAGTCCTTGGCCTTTGTCATTTTATGGCCTTTGTTTTCAACCTTGTCTCTCACCACCTTTTCCACTATGCATTCTTGTATTGCCTATATGAAGGTGATCAGATTATTAGGAGAGGAGGACTGATTTCAAAAAATGAAAGTTAGAGAGAAAAAGAGAAGTTTAAGCTTTGAACCAAAAACTTTCATTTTCAAATATACATTACCACACATTGATATACCATCCTTGAGACACCAAAACCATCCCAAAAACTCTGATATAGCCAAACCTTAGTAGTCTTAATCAAAAAAGAGTGAGCGTTTTAAAAAGAGAGGAAAATAGAGGAAAACAGAGAGTTCCCCCACACATTCTGTTAAACACCCAAAAATACCGTTCACATAAGAATTTTGAATTTTCAAACTGAGAACTAAGAAATACACTTCTGAAACTTGAGGGTGATCAAAAGAAAGTTTGAAAATCAAATCCTTTCCTTGGAAGGTGAACATGCACACTTTCTTCTCTTTTACTATCTTTCTTATTTTGAGCTTTTTTATTTCATTTCATATTGTAAGCTTGCTATACTTTAACTGAAAGTGGTTAGTTAAGCACCCACATATTCCCTGCTTGTTTCTGTCTTTGGTGCTTGAAAAGTAGAAAATAGAGTTTTGGCCTGGTCTGATTGGCCGGCCGGCCAACAGCTCTTCTTTTGGCTGGCTGGCCAGCCAACCTCTTCTGGACATAACCCAACAACCTCCCCGTGTTGAGCAGAACAGCCTTTGATGGTCTCTGAGGCCACCCTAAAGCTTTTGTTTTGTTTGTTTGTTTGTTTTTATTTTTGTTTTTTTTTCTGCTTTTCTTTTAATTTCAGAGAGATTTGTGAGGATACTTTGTTGTAATATTTTCTTTCTTTCCCCCTATTCGGATTTGTAATATTCAAATGTTATAATACTTCCCCATCCCGCTTCTTTTTACCCCATTCTTTACTTGCTTTCTATGTCTATACATTTGTTGTATATTTTGTTTATCATCATATCCTTGCTTTACATCCATGTTTGATGCATCGTGATTCGACTAAATTTTCATTTGTGAGTTTAATCGATCATTACATGATTTTGTGTGCAACTTCATGTTCATGATATCACATGTCATGTTTTAGAAGCCGAATCACTAGTTGCATATCATGAATGAATTGTATTAGGATCTTGTATATATGATCATACATGTTTTACTAACTTTAATTTGTACTTGTTTGAGGGACGCTAGTAAATATGTAAGCTTTTATGCTTTAGTATCTCGTTTGTGTGCGTTTTTCTTACTATGTTTAGCATCCTACCATGCAGCTATGTGCTTATTTGATATATCTCTATGACTGCCTGTGGATGGAGGTTGTGTTGTTCAATTTGGAACAAAATTGATTTTCATGTCGCAAACTCAAGTTTCCGTCAAGTTGTTTAAAATGCTTTCAAAAATACATGAAATCGAATTATTCCAAGCAACTTCAGTTATGACAAACAGTGGCCTTAACACAAGTCACAGGTTTCCTAATTTCTCCAAAATATTAGGTGGCAATTCTAAGATCTAGTGATGTAGTCTGTTTTTGGCAAAGATTTTTGCAATTAAATAAATTTCTATAAAAGTTGCCAAATCTGGACTCTCATTTACGTTTCACATTACACTCATGTCCAAACTATTAACGTGCACGGGTACCTCCCAGACATGTTATAGTTTCTGGCGACTCCACTGGTGATATTAAGAAATCTTGACTCAAACTCCATGATATGTTTTTTTATTTTCAATTATAAGTTCATTGCATTGCATGCATTGGTGCGCCTAAGTCCTGTGCTCGTCACCTGTTATTCAGGATGGCTATTCGGCTTCGGGTAGATAAACTGACATGGGCTCTAATATGGTGGGAGCACAAACCTTGGAATTAGGATCACCACGTACCGCTTGATCCTTTGGATTGGGTAGGTATATCGGTGTCTCGCTAAGATACCCTTTTTGACCATGACTGACTTAGTACATATAGTAAGCTTTAGCAACTTCCAAATTAGGACAAGATGCTACCCCATGCTAAGATATATGATGCCACTTATTTGAATAGTGAAACCATAAATCATGTCAAAGATAGGACAAGACCACCCTACCCTTCATATGGGTGTTTGTTCTCTTTTCTGCTATGTGCGATGTATGGGATTTGAGGTTCTTAAATTCTGATAAGTGATTCAGGCATTTCATTTTGAGGGATTGAATTCATTGTTTCAACATGTTGTATAATGATCAATTAAGCCAGAATGCTGCTGAAATTCTGATTGAGGGTTTCGGTGTTTTTGCTAAGTAGTCGTGCACTATAGCTTCAGAACGGCCTGATATCCCACAAGTTCTTTGGACTCGCGCTGGTAGACTCTAGATTTGGGTTCGAGTCAGCCAGTGTTAGTTTCTTTGTCACCAATTACGCACATAAAAAGAGCGAAAGCTTCATCAACTGTCCAAAGCACCCCTTCTTCACCAGAATCAACAATGGCTCATATCCTTGAAAATACAGGAGACATGTTTTTGGCTCTTCAACGAAGCATGGATACTATTACCACTACAGTTGCCATCCACAGTGATGTTCTCGCTAAACTGCGACACCCATCTGGGGTGGCCAGTACCCAGCTACCTCCGGTGACTCATGCAATCCCAACTCCACCTCCACCAGCTGAGGAGTTTCCTAAGCCCATCTTACCAAAAGACCTAAGGGTTCTTGTGCAATCGTCGGGAAGGCCATTTCCCCTTCCACAACCAACAAAAGGACTTTTTCCCCCTAGAAACAACTGAGTTCGATCCGACTATGTTGAAACTAACCAAGTTGGAAAAATTGTTCAAAAGGTCACAAGGAATCAACTCAATCCAAGACATTGAAGACGGATATATTGAAACAGTTGTGAAGTTGCCCGAACGATTCAAGATGCCACATATTGATAGATTCGATGGATCTAGTGACCCAATGGTGCACATCAACCTATTCTCTAATGTTTTGAACCCTATGGGTTTGACTCGTTTGCAAAAAATCTCCCTATTCGGACGGACTTTTTCAGGTGTAGCTATCATCTGGTATGCCAAGTTAGAGGACTCAGTGAAACAAAGTTGGGAAGAATTAGTCGAGGCCTTTATCACCCAGTATGCCTATAACGCTCAGATTAAAGTGACCACCCTAGATTTAGAAGCAGCCCGCCAAGAGTCAAATGAAAGTTTTGTAGCCTTCATCACCAGGTGCAGAGCAAATGTGGCAATGATAACCAATAGGCCACTTAAGAAAGATCAAATTCACATGGTGGTAAGGAATTTGCATAGCAAGATACTGCAACAGATGATAGTCCTTCCACTATTCACTTTTAAGGAACTACATAAATTGGGGATCTAGATAGAAGATGTCATCAAGCAAGGAATCATTGTCAAAGAACAAGTACGAAAAACTTTTGAGAGCAGTTTCAATGCTACCACTAGTAGTAGCATCGCTGTAAAGCTCTCTAAAGTCAACTCGGTCACTACTACCCCCAAAATAGCTGATCTACTTATACTGGTCCACAAATAGCAAAATCAGCCCGAACCCCAAGTAGAACATTCACCTCTCTCTATTTGTCCTTCTCTAGAGCTATGAAGGTCTTGATAGAAAAGGGGTATCTCAAGCCTCTAGACCTTCGGCCTATTTCCAATCCTCTCATAGCCAAACACGACCTTGCCAAACACTGTGCCTTCCACCAACAACCCAGACATGACACCAATCATTGCTATCGTCTTCGTCATAAGATTTAAGATCTCATGGATAGTAAAGTCATAACTCCCCCACAACTACCAAAACCCATTGTCACCATTAACCTATTACCATCCTAGGAAAAAATCCAGCCACAACCTCACCTCAACCTCATACATACACTACCACCTGCCATTAACACTAACAAATACATCACGCCTTCCCATCTACCCAAACCTGAGGTATACATTCCTAAGAGCACTAATTTGTGCATGATGGATGCACCTCCAAACTAGCCAAAACCTGAAAGCCTATGGTGGTCGTGGTAAAAATCGAAAAGGAAATAACCGAAGCGCCTGTGATTAAGACTGGAAAGTTACCAGATGAAGGATATGATCCTAGCAAGTATATCACACCCATTGGTCAGCCAAAGCATGAGGTTGTTCTGCTTAACTCATTCTCTATCAATGTTATCAGAGAAGATAAACCTAAATAAGGGTTAGATGACTTGAGCGACCCAGAGGAGGACTTGGCCAATTTCTAGTTCTTTGAAGAATTAGACCTTGGAAATGTGTAGATAGAATGCTTGGATCTGAGAAATTCTAATGCTGGTCATGGTTAGTCAAATAGTGGAGAAGTGTCTAATTGGAAAACTGAAAGAAAAAACGGTGAACCAAAAATTGACATTGAAAAAGTTGAAAATATTAGTTAAGGAAAGGGTTTCGGAAAGGAAACGAAGGAATCAGAGAGCCGACCAAAGTATAATATAGGGATGATTCGAGAAGAGCCTGACAATTGCCTTTTGGTCAACGAAGGCGAATGGTGGAATGATAACGACCTGCAGCTTGCCCACACTAACGATAAATGGGGAAACAATGTGCTTGATGAGACTTGGTACTTGAAAGAAATTAATCATCTTACTAGGAGTGGCGCTACTTCAAGCCTCCATATCTGGACCAAGGAGAGTCATCAGGCAAAGACAAAGAAAATACGAAAGAAAAGAGAAAGAGGCAGAAGAAGGCATGGTTCTAAAGTAGCTGAAAAAGTTCCAGGCGAATATCTCCATTTGAGGGCTTCTCATGGCTTCTCTGAGAACAACTGGTGTCCTTAATCACCCCGAGAGAAACAGTTCTCGTAATGGCTTTCTCTAACAGAGAGCTACCATCGAAAGGATCAGGACACAATAAGCCTTTATATGTGTCGCTGGAGTGCGGAAAGAAATAGATCCTGCTCATTCTGATTGACACTAGATCAGCCATCAAGGTCTGCCCTTTGCGCACTGCTTATGCGATAGGGCTAAATTCGGTAGATTTCACGCACACTACTCAGTTGATCTAGGCTTGTGATAATACTAGTTGAGAGGTTATGGGGACAGTCAAAGTACAAGTAATAGTGGGTCCATTTGAGCATGAAGCTAAATTTCATGTCATGGATGTTCCTGCAACATTTAACTTGCTATTGGGAAGGCCCTAGCTCCATCAGATGAAAGTTATATCCTCCACGATGCACGAACTGGTAAAATACCTATATGATAGGGGAATTGCCACCGTTTTTGCGAATTCATCATTCAATCTCTTTCAAAAGTCATAACGTCGTTACTAGAAATATAGCATGGAGAGGAGGATTTGTTTCTCTCAGGCTTTACATTAGCGAAAGCCCAGCTGGTTCAAACAATCATGCTAGAGGGCGAAGGGATGTACATCAGTGCCCAGTCAATCTACCTCATGAGTAGGATTGGGCATATTCTTGGAATGGGATTGAGGAAAAGCAACAAAAATGTCATCACCACAGCAAATGAAGTGCCCCATAACCCGCATAGATTTGGATTGGGGTATGCACCTACAAAAGAAGACTGGAAAAAGAAAGGGCGAATAGATCAAAGAAAGGATCAAGGCAAAAAAAGTCGGGAAACGGTTTGAGTAGGTCCATAGGCTAATTTGCAGAACCTTAAACAAGCACTTTGTCCATAAAGGAGAGGATTTCCTTTTCTGTGGGTTTCCCAAGCCATGGATTGACCAAGTGGAAAATAAGAGGTGTCTTGGGTTTGAGATCTCCTTTGATCATTAGCTCTCTGATAGTGATGAGGAGTGAGAAGATCCTAGCATTGACAACAGTCAAGACAGTGATGTTAGTTCCGAAAGTAGCGCGGATGATGTCTTGGATCTAACACTGGTTGAACTACTGAAAGGGTCAAATACCAAAAGGGAACCAACGAACTTGGGAGATATAACTGTTTCTGTGATCGAGGAGGGGATATAACTATTTATGTGATCAATGAGGGATCACTCCCTGATTGCTTAAGCTATATCATGGATGCAGTGGATGGCCTGCATACAAACTGGAGTTTTGAAAAAAGTTTTTTAAGTTTTGAGTCGGTTGTTGAGTCTAATTCTGTAGAATCAGGTCTGTCTGGAATGCCAAACTTCGGTGATTATAAGGGTAATAACCCGAACAGCACTATCACATCCGGGTCTTCTATTTGTTTTTTGTTCGAGTATATTGTAACCGTTGAGCCTGAGGCTGTGAATGAAGATGATGTGATTTCCACTTACTTCTTTGTGCCTATAGTTCATAACATTGACTAGAATTGTCAAAATTTTGTTGAAAACGAAGAGGAAGAAATTCCTTTGGCTTTGAAAAATCTAATTGAATAGGAGGAGGAAAGGCGTGCTAAGCCAGTAATAGATGGGATTATTTTAGAAAATGTGGGAACTGAGAAAGAACCTCGCTTGGTCTAGATTGGTTCCACTTTATCTTCGTAGGAGCCCGAGCAATTAGTTGCTTTATTAAAAGAATTCAAAGATGTTTTTGCGTGGTCCTATGAAGATATGACTCGAATCAATCCTAAGATTGTGCAGCATAGGATCCCTCTGAATCCAAAGGCCCAACCAGTTAAACAGAAGCTTAGTAGAGTTTGTTTGGATTGGGCACTAAAAATCAAAGAGGAGGTTACCAAACAAATAAATGTCGGATTCTTGTTGGTATTAGAGTATCCGACTTGGTTAGCTAACATTGTACCAGTTTCGAAGAAAGATGGCAGAATTAAGGTCTGGGTTGACTTTTGGGATTTGAATAAAGCTAGTCCAAATGATGATTTTCTATTGCTGTATATTGACGAACTGGTGGACTTCACGACGAGACATGCCTTGCTATCATTCATGGATGGTTTCTTTGGGTACAATCAGATTTTTATGGCTCCCAAGGACAAAGAAAAGACTGTGTTTACCAATCCGTGGGGGACATACTGTTATAGGGTTATGCCGTTTGGACTGAAGAATGTTGGGGCTATGTATTAGAGAGCAACACCCACAATATTGCATGATATGATCCATAAAGAGGTCGAGGTCTATGTGGATGATATGATCATCAAGTCCAAAGACTGACAAGGCCACTATGCCGCATTGCAGAAATTCTTTGAGAGGATAAGAGAGTACAAGCTAAGGTTCAATCTGGAGAAGTCACTTTTGGAATTACTATAGACAAAACACTAGAGTTTTGGGTCACACAACAAGGAATTGAAGTCGATCTATGAAAGATCAAAGCCATCCTTGAAATGTTGCCACAAATGACTGAAAATGAGGTTTAGGACTTTCTGGGAAAAATGATTTCGTAAGGAGGTTTGCCTCAAAAGTAACCTTGACTTGTGAATCACTGTTTGCTGTCCTAAAGAAAGGAAAGAAGTTCCAATGGACAAAAGCCATAAAAAGATGCTACTTTGTAGTGCTAACAAGGCATGGCATAGAGAAACAAGGAGGGGAGGCCCACCCCTCCCATTTTGGACCTTAAAACAAGCTTTCTACCACTGAAATTTCCCTGGAATTCAGTGGTTTAAAGGTCAAAAAAAAATTGTTTTAAAAGCTTTAAAAAGTGATACAACACTTAGCAAACAAGCTATAAAGGAGGGTGGATCACCCCTAACTCCAAAAATACTTTAAACCACCATTTTTAAGCCTCAAAAATAAAGGTTTTTGCAGTTGGGAACTAGGCCAAAAACAGCATGCAAAGGTGGCCAAGTAATGGATTAAAACAAAGCTTAAAAGAGGGTAGAGCCTTACCCTTGAAGCACAGCAACAAACAGCAACTTCTTTGAGCTAAAACCAAGACTTTGACATCAAATAGGACCTCCAAGCACCTCAGCAACAAGATGAAGGTGTTTGATCAAGAGTCCCTTTGTAAAGGTGTAGAGAATTCCCACTTTCAAGCACAAAAAATATAGAGAGAGAATTCTAGAGAGAGAGAGAGAGGAGATTTTTTGCTCTAA
>NW_021028872.1:0-13954 GCF_004153795.1 Camellia sinensis | reverse complement strand
ATTTATTGAGGATTTTATTGTGTAATTTAATGAGAATTTACTGAGTAATTTACTTAGCAATTTACTGGTTATTGTCCAGAGTAATTTACTGAGAATTCAATGAATAATTATTGAGGATTTTATTGTGTAATTTATAGAGAATTTACTGAGTAATTTATAGAGAAGTTTCCTGTGTAATTTACTAACAATTTACTTAGTAATTTACTGAGAATTTACTTAATAATTTACTGAGTAATAACATGGAATTTACTGAGTAATTTATTTAGAATTTACTAGTAATTGACTGAGAGTTTACGGGGAATTCACTGAGTAATTTATTGATTGTTTTACTAAGTATGTTCTTAGTAATTTACTAAAATGTTAATGGGAATTTTTAGAGAATTTACTGGGAATTTACGTAGTAATTTGCTGAGAATTTAACGGGAATTTAATGAGTAATTTACTATTAATTTATTGAAAATTACTGAGTAATTTACTGAAAAGTTGCTGAGTAATTTACTGAAAATTTATTGGTAATTTACTGTGTAATTTGCTGAAAAATTTTTAAGTAATTTACTGAGAATTTAATTAGTATTTTCTAAGTAATTTACTAAGAATTTACTCAGAATTTATTGTGAATTCACAAAGAATTTATTGGTAATTTACTGAAAATTTAATGTGTGATTTACTGAGAATTTACTAAGTATTTTCTTAGTAATTTACTAAGAATTTTCTGGGAATTTTTTGAGAATTCACTGAATAATTTACAAAGAATTTGCCGAGTAATTTAATGAAAATTTACACTGAATTTACAAAATAATTTGCATGGAATTTACGGTTAGTTTACTGAGAAATTATTAGGAATTTAGTGAGTAATTTTCTGAGTATTTACTGAGAATTAATTTTGAATTCACTGAGTAATTTACAAAGAATTTACTGAGAATTTTTGTAGAATTTGCTCTGCATTTCACTGCGAATTTACTTAGTATTTTACTGGAAATTTACTGAGAATTTGCAGAATAATTTCTTGAGGGTTTTATTGTGTAATTTAATGAGAATTTACTGAGTAATTTCCTATGGAATTTTTTCAATAATTTACAGAGAATTTAATGAGTAATTTATGAAGAATTTGATGAGTAATGTACTGAGATCTTTCTGGGAATTTACCACGTAATTTACTGAGAAATGACTGAGTAATTTACTGAGAATTTTGTTTGTAATTTTCTAAGAATTTACTAGCAATTTAATCAGAATTCACTGAGTAATTTTCTGAGAATTTACTGAGTAATTGACTGGAAATTTTCTGCGAAATTTACTTCATATTTATTGAGAATTTACTGAGATTTTACTTGAAATTCACTGAGTGAATTCATTGAGTAATTTTCTGAGAATTGACAAAGCAATTTACAGAGAATTTATTGAGAATTTACCATTAATTTTCTGATCAATTTAGTGAGAAATTATATAGAATTTACAGAGAAATTTACTGTGCAATTTACTAACAATTTACTTAGTAATTTACTGAGAATTTACTTAATAATTTACTGAGTAATAATTGGAATTTACTGAGTAATTTATTTAGAATTTACTAGTAATTGACTGAGAGTTTACGGGGAATTCACTGAGTAATTTACTGATTGTTTTACTAAGTATGTTCTTAGTAATTTACTAAAAAGTTAATGGGAATTTTTAGAGAATTTACTGGGAATTCACTGAGTAATAAATTGAGAATTTACGTAGTAATTTGTTGAGAATTTAACGGGAATTTAATGAGTAATTTACTGTTAATTTATTGAGAAATTACTGAGTAATTTACTGAAAAGTTGCTGAGTAATTTACTGAAATTTTTTAAAGTAATTTACTGAGAATTTAATGAGTATTTTCTAAGTAATTTACTAAGAATTTACTAGGATTTTACTCAGAATTTATTGTGAATTCACAAAGAATTTATTAGAAATTTACTGAAAATTTAATGAGTAATTTACTAAGAATTTACTAAGTATTTTCTTAGTAATTTACTAAGAATTTACTTGGAATTTTCTGAGAATTCACTGAATAATTTACTGAGAATTTAATGAGTAAATTATTAAGAATTTGATGAGTAATGTGCTGAGATCTTTTTGGGAATTCACCACGTAATTTACTGAGAAATGACTGAATAATTTGTTGAGAATTTACTGAGAATTTTGTTTGTAATTTTCTAAGAATTTACTTGGATTTTACTCAGAATTTATTCTGAATTCACAAATAATTTATTGGTAATTTACTGAAAATTTAATGAGTAATTTACTAAGAATTGAGTATTTACTGAGAATTTATTAGGAATTCACTGAGTAATTTACAAAGAATTTACTGAGAATTTTTGTAGAACTTGCTCAGCATTTCACTGCGAATTTACTTAGTAATTTACTGGGAATTTACTGAGAATTTGCAGAGTAATTTATTGAGGATTTTATTGTGTAATTTAATTAAAATTTACTGAGTAATTTACTATGGAATTTTTTCAATAATTTACTGAGAATTTAATGAGTAATTTATTAAGAATTTGATGAGTAATGTACTGAGATCTTTCTCGGAATTCACCACGTAATTTACTGAGAAATGACTGAGTAATTTGTCTAGAATTTACTGATAATTTTGTTTGTTATTTTCTTAGAATTTACTAGCAATTTAATCAGAATTCACTGAGTAATTTTCTGCGAATTTACTGAGTAATAGACTGGAAATTTTCTGCGAAATTTACTTCATATTTATTGAGAATTTACTGGGATTTTACTTGAAATTCGCTGAGTGAATTCACTGAGTAATTTTCTGAGAATTGACAAAGCAATTTACAGAAAATTTATTGAGAATTTACCATTAATTTTCTGATCAATTTAGTGTGAATTTATATTGAATTAACAGAGTAATTTGCAGAGAAATTTACTGTGTAATTTACTAAAATTTTACTTAGTAATTTACAGAGATTTTACTGAGAATTTACTTAATAATTTACTGAGTAATAACTTGGAATTTACTGAGTAATTTATTTAGAATTTACTAGGAATTGATTGAGGGTTTACGGGGAATTCACTAAGTAATTTATTGATTGTTTTACTAAGTATGTTCTTAGTAATTTACTAAAAAGTTAATGGGAATTTTTTGACAATTTACTGGGAATTTACTGAGTAATTTATTAAGGATTTTATTGTGTAATTTAATGAGAATTTACTGAGTAATTTAGTATGAAATTTTTTCAATAATTTACTGAGAATTTAATGAGTAATTTATTAAGAATTTGATGAGTAATGTACTGAGATCTTTCTGGGAATTCACCACGTAATTTACTGAGAAATGACTAAATAATTTGTTGAGAATTTTGTTTGTAATTTTCTAAGAATTTACTAGCAATTTAAACAGAATTCACTGAGTAATTTTTTGAGAATTTACTGAGTAATTGACTGGAAGTTTTCTGCGAAATTTATTTCATTTTTATTGAGAATTTACTGAGATTTTACTTGAAATTCACTGAGTGAATTCACTGAGTAATTTTCTGAGAATTGACAAAGCAATTTACAGAGCATTTATTGAGAATTTACCATTAATTTTCTGATCAATTTAGTGAGAATTTATATAGAATTTACTGAGTAATTTATAGAGAAATTTACTTAGTAATTTACTGAGAATTTACATAATAATTTACTGAGTAATAACTTGGAATTTACTGAGTAATTTATTTAGAATTTACTAGTAATTGACTGAGAGTTTACGGGGAATTCACTGCGTAATTTATTGATTGTTTTACTATGTATGTTCTTAGTAATTTACTAAAAAGTTAATGGAATTTTTAGAGAAATTACTGGGAATTCACTGAGTAATAAACTGAGAATTTACGTAGTAATTTGCTGAGAATTTAACGGGAATTTAATGAGTAATTTACTGTTAATTTATTGAGAAATCACTGAGTAATTTTTTGAAAAGTTGCTGAGTAATTTACTGAAAATTTATTGGTAATTTACTGTGTAATTTGCTGAAAATTTTCTAAGTAATTTACTGAGAATTTAATGAGTATTTTCTAAGTATTTTACTAAGAATTTACTAGGATTTTACTCAGAATTTATTGTTAATTCACAAAGAATTTATTGGTAATTTACTGAAAATTTAATGAGTGATTTACTGAGAATTTACTAAGTATTTTCTTAGTAATTTACTAAGAATTTTCTGGGAATTTTCTGAGAATTCACTAAATAATTTACTGAGAATTTACGAAGTAATTTAATGAGAATTTACACTGAATTTACAAAATAATTTGCATGGAATTTACTGTTAGTATACTGAGAAATTATTAGGAATTCAGTGAGTAATTTTCTGAGTATTTAGTGAGAATTTATTAGGAATTCACTGAGTAATTTACAAAGAATTTACTGAGAATTTTTGTAGAACTTGCTCAGCATTTCACTGCGAATTTACATAGTAATTTACTGGGAATTCACCACGTAATTTACTGAGAAATGACTGAGTAATTTGTTGAGAATTTACTGAGAATTTTGTTTGTAATTTTTTAAGAATTTACTAGCAATTTATTCAGAATTTATTAAGTAATTTTCTGAGAATTTACTGAGTAATTGACTGGAAATTTTCTGCGAAATTTACTTCATATTTATTGAGAATTTACTGAGATTTTACTTGAAATTCACTGAGTGAATTCACTGAGTAATTTTCTGAGAATTTACTGAGTAATTGACTGGAAATTTTCTGCGAAATTTACTTAAAATTTATTGAGAATTTACTGAGATTTTACTTGAAATTCACTGAGTGAATTCACTGAGTAATTTTCTGAGAATTTACTGAGTAATTGACTGGAAATTTTCTGCGAAATTTACTTAAAATTTATTGAGAATTTACTGAGATTTTACTTGAAATTCACTGAGTGAATTCACTGAGTAATTTTCTGAGAATTTACTGAGTAATTGACTGGAAATTTTCTGCGAAATTTACTTAAAATTTATTGAGAATTTACTGAGATTTTACTTGAAATTCACTGAGTGAATTCACTGAGTAATTTTCTGAGAATTTACTGAGTAATTGACTGGAAATTTTCTGCGAAATTTACTTAAAATTTATTGAGAATTTACTGAGATTTTACTTGAAATTCACTGAGTGAATTCACTGAGTAATTTTCTGAGAATTTACTGAGTAATTGACTGGAAATTTTCTGCGAAATTTACTTAAAATTTATTGAGAATTTACTGAGATTTTACTTGAAATTCACTGAGTGAATTCACTGAGTAATTTTCTGAGAATTTACTGAGTAATTGACTGGAAATTTTCTGCGAAATTTACTTAAAATTTATTGAGAATTTACTGAGATTTTACTTGAAATTCACTGAGTGAATTCACTGAGTAATTTTCTGAGAATTTACTGAGTAATTGACTGGAAATTTTCTGCGAAATTTACTTAAAATTTATTGAGAATTTACTGAGATTTTACTTGAAATTCACTGAGTGAATTCACTGAGTAATTTTCTGAGAATTTACTGAGTAATTGAAGAATTTACTGTGTAATTTACTGAGAATTTTGTTTGTAATTTTCTAAGAATTTACTGGCAATTTAATCAGAAGTAATTTGTTGGGAATTTACTGAGAATTTCGTTTGTAATTTTCTAAGAATTTACTAGCAATTTAATCAGAATTCACTGAGTAATTTTCCAAGAATTTACTGAGTAATTGACTGGAAATTTTCCGCGAAATTTACTTCATATTTATTGAGAATTTACTGAGATTTTACTTGAAATTCACTGAGTAATTTTCTGAGAATTGACAAAGCAATTTACAGAGAATTTATTAAGAATTTACCATTAATTTTCTGATCAATCTAGTGAGAATTTATATAGAATTTACTGTGTAATTTACTGAGAATTTTCTTAATAATTTACTGAGTAATAACTTGGAATTTACTAAGTAATTTATTTAGAATTTACTACTAATTGACTGAGAGTTTACGGGGAATTCACTTAGTAATTTATTGATTGTTTTACTAAGTATGTTCTTAGTAATTTACTAAAAAGTTAATAGGAATTTTTAGAGAATTTACTGGGAATTTACTGAGTAATAAACTGAGAATTTACGTAGTAATTTGTTGAAAATTTAACCGAAATTTAATGAGTAATTTACTATTAATTTATTGAGAAATCACTGAGTAATTTTCTGAAAAGTTGCCGAGTAATTTACTGAAAATTTATTGGTAATTTACTGTGTAATTTGCTGAAAATTTTCTAAGTAATTTACTGAGAATTTAATGAGTATTTTCCAAGTATTTTACTAAGAATTTACTAGGATTTTAGTCAGAATTTATTGTGAATTCACAAAGAATTTATTGGTAATTTACTGAAAATTTAATGAGTGATTTACTGAGAATTTACTAAGTATTTTCTTCGTAATTTACTAAGAATTTTCTGGAAATTTTTTGAGAATTCAGTGAACAATTTACTGAGAATTTACGGAGTAATTTAATGAGAATTTACACTGAATTTACAATATAATTTGCGTGGAATTTACTGTTAGTTTACTGAGAAATTATTAGGAATTCAGTGAGTAATTTTCTGAGTGTTTACTAAGTAATTTAGTGAGAATTTATTAGGAATTTACTGACTAATTTACAAAGAATTTGCTGAGAATTTTTGTAGAATTTTCTCAGCATTTCACTGCGAATTTACTTAGTAATTTACTGGAAATTTACTGAGAATTTGCAGTGTAATTTATTGAGGATTTTATTGTGTAATTTAATGAGAATTTACTAAGTAATTTACTATGGAATTTTTTCAATAATTTACTGAGAATTTCATGAGTAAATTATTAAGAATTTGATGAGTAATGTACTGAGATCTTTCTTGGAATTCACCACGTAATTTACTGAGAAATGACTGAATAATTTGTTGGGAATTTACTGAGAATTTTGTTTGTAATTTGCTAAGAATTTACTAGCAATTTAATCAGAATTCACTGAGTAATTTTCTGAGAATTTACTAAATAATTGACTGGAAATTTACTTCTATTTATTGTGAATTTACTGAGATTTTACTTGAAATTCCCTGAGTGAATTCCCTGAGTAATTTTCTGAGAATTGACGAAGCAATTGACAGAGAATTTGTTGAGAATTTACCATTCATTTTCTCATCAATTTAGTGAGAATTTATATAGAATTTATTGAGTAATTTACAGAGAAATTTACTGTGTAATTTACTAACAATTTGCTTAGTAATTTACTGAGAATTTATTGAGAATTTACTTGAGAATTTACTGAGTAATAACTTGGAATTTACTAAGTAATTTATTTAGAATTTACTAGTAATTGACTGAGAGTTTACGGGGAATTCACTGAATAATTTATTGATTGTTTTACTAAGAATTTTCTTAGTAATGTACTAAAAATTTGATTGGAATTTTTAGAGAATTTACTGAGAATTCACTGAGTAATAAACTGAGAATTTACGTAGTAATTTGCAGAGAATTTAACGGGAATTTAATGAGTAATTTACTGTTAATGTATTGAGAAATTACTGAGTAATTTACTGAAAAGTTGCTGAGTAATTTACTGAAAATTTATTGGTAATTTACTGTGTAATTTGCTGAAATTTTTTTTAAGTAATTTACTGAGAATTTAATGAGTATTTTCTAAGTAATTTACTAAGACTTTACTAAGATTTTACTCAGAATTTATTGTGAATTCACAAAGAATTTATTGATAATTTACTAAAAATTTAATGAGTGATTTACTGAGAATTTACTAAGTATTTTCTTAGTAATTCACTAAGGATTTTCTGCAATTTTTTTGAGAATTCAATGAATAATTTACTGAGAATTTACGGAGTAATTTTATGAGAATTTAACGAGAATTTACACTGAATTTACAATATAATTTGCTTGGAATTTACTGTTAGTTTACTGAGAAATGATTAGGAATTCACTGAGTAATTTTTTGAGTATTTACTGAGTAATTTAGTGAGAATTTATTAGGAATTCACTGAGTAATTTACAAAGAATTTGCTGAGAATTTTTGTAGAATTTGCTCAGCATTTCACTGCGAATTTACTTAGTAATTTACTGGGAATTTACAGTGTAATTTATTGAGGATTTTATTATGTAATTTAATGAGAATTTACAGAGTAATTTACTATGGAATTTTTTCAATAATTTACTGAGAATTTAATGAGTAAATTATTAAGAATTTGATGAGTAATGTACTGAGATCTTTCTGGGAATTCACCACGTAATTTACTGAGAAATGACTGAATAATTTGTTGAGAATTTACTGAGTAATTTACTGAGAATTTTGTTTGTAATTTTCTAAGAATTTACTAGCAATTTAATCAGAATTCACTGAGTAATTTTCTGAGAATTTACTAAATAATTGACTGGAAATTTTCTGCGAAATTTACTTCATATTTATTGTGAATTTACTGAGATTTTACTTGAAATTCACTGAGTGAATTCCCTGAGTAATTTTCTGAGAATTGACGAAGCAATTGACAGAGAATTTGTTGAGAATTTACCATTAATTTTCACATCAATTTAGTGAGAATTAATATAGAATTTATTGAGTGATTTACAGAGAAATTTACTGTGTAATTTACTAACAATTTGCTTAGTAATTTACTGA
This sequence comes from Camellia sinensis, assembly GCF_004153795.1. NCBI lineage: Eukaryota > Viridiplantae > Streptophyta > Magnoliopsida > Ericales > Theaceae > Camellia > Camellia sinensis. Next base: position 5,337 of record NW_021028872.1, on the reverse strand, counting down.
GAATTTATTGAGAATTTATTGAGAATTTACTGAGTAATAACTTGGAATTTACTAAGTAATTTATTTAGAATTTACTAGTAATTGACTGAGAGTTTACGGGGAATTCACTGAATAATTTATTGATTGTTTTACTAAGAATTTTCTTAGTAATGTACTAAAAATTTGATGGGAATTTTTAGAGAATTTACTGAGAATTCACTGAGTAATAAACTGAGAATTTACGTAGTAATTTGCAGAGAATTTAACGGGAATTTAATGAGTAATTTACGGTTAATTTATTGATAAATTACTGAGTAATTTACTGAAAAGTTGCTGAGTAATTTACTGAAAATTTATTGGTGATTTACTGTGTAATTTGCTGAAATTTTTTTTAAGTAATTTACTGAGAATTTAATGAGTATTTTCTAAGTAGTTTACTAAGACTTTACTAAGATTTTACTCAGAATTTTTTGTGAATTCACAAAGAATTTATTGGTAATTTACTGAAAATTTAATGAGTGATTTACTGAGAATTTACTATTTTCTTAGTAATTTACTAAGAATTTTCTGAAATTTTTTTGAGAATTCAATGAATAATTTACTGAGAATTTACGGATTAATTTTATGAGAATTTACACTGAATTTACAATATAATTTGCTTGGAATTTACTGTTAGTTTACTGAGAAATTATTAGGAATTCAGTGAGTAATTTTCTGAGTATTTACTGAGTAATTTAGTGAGAAGTTATTAGGAATTCACTGAGTAATTTACAAAGAATTTGCTGAGAATTTTTGTAGAATTTGCTCAGCATTTCACTGCGAATTTACTTAGTAATTTACTGGGAATTTATTGTGTAATTTATTGAGGATTTTATTGTGTAATTTAATGAGAATTTACTGTGTAATTTACTATGGAATTTTTTCAATAATTTACTGAGAATTTAATGAGTAAATTATTAAGAATTTGATGAGTAATGTACTGAGATCTTTCTGGGAATTCACCACGTAATTTACTGAGAAATGACTGAATAATTTGTTAAGAATTTGCTGAGTAATTTACTGAGAATTTTGTTTGTAGTTTTCTAAGAATTTACTAGAAATTTAATCAGAATTCACTGAGTAATTTTCTGAGAATTTTCTAAATAATTGACTGGAAATTTACTTCATATTTATTGTGAATTTACTGAGATTTTACTTGAAATTCCCTGAGTGAATTCCCTGAGTAATTTTCTGAGAATTGACGAAGCAATTGACAGAGAATTTGTTGAGAATTTACCATTAATTTTCTCATCAATTTAGTGAGAATTTATATAGAATTTATTGAGTAATTTACAGAGAAATTTACTGTGTAATTTACTAACAATTTGCTTAGTAATTTACTGTGAATTTATTGAGAATTTACTTGAGAATTTACTGAGTAATAACTTGGAATTTACTAAGTAATTTATTTAGAATTTACTAGTAAACTGAGAGTTTACGGGGAATTCACTGAATAATTTATTGATTGTTTTACTATAGCGATCCCGGGTTTTACCCTTGTTGAACAGTGATCCGGACATGTGTCCGTGGATGTTAGTTGTTGTTTATTATCTTGTTTGCATCCTCTTTACTTCATATTTGAGTTATAGGATGTGTTGGGCGGGTTTGTTATAGGTTGGTTGAGTTTAGAAACCAAAACTAGTTGCCCAGATTTTTGCCTGTACGCTCGAGCGGGGGTTCTGGCGCTCGAGCGGAGATTACACCCATTCAGTACTTTTTCCTGTGCAGCGTTGTACGCTCGAGCGTGGGATGGGCCGCTCGAGCGGAGGCCTGGTTCTGTGTAAATGCTGGGAGAGTGCATCCGGCGCTCGAGCGGAAGTTTGGACGCTCGAGCGGGAGTCTGTGAGTGGCCGCTCGAGCCGGGTGTTTTACGCTCGAGCGGGAGACTGGGTTTTAAGTCCCGAAATTGTGACTTTCCAAATCAACTTTTTGCTTTCTTCTTCTCTCCTACTTTTCCAAAATCACCCATTGTTGAGCCTCTCACTCTAGACTCTACCTTCTCTCTAGGTTTTGATTCTAGTAGGAGTGATTTGCTCACCTTTGGCCTTTACAAAAAAGTTGTTGATCGGCGAGGGCTTCATTATATCTTGAAAATCTCGGGTTTTGGAGCACGTTGAGTTTTGTCTTCTTCTCCCTTGGAGCTCCGAATTTGAGGTATAGGGATATCCTACTCCTCTCTATGGTCATTGTCTTTTAAATTTTAGTATTTTGAGATGTTGGGGTTGGTTTTTGGTAATTTTACGAGAGTTGGGGCTTTTGTGCAATTTTACAAAAGTTGGGTTTATTCATAATAAAACCTAGATGCTTGTTTGGCATAGAGAAATGGAAATGAATGTTAAATCATTGATGAAAATGGACCTAAGGGTTGAAATGTTAATTATGGGAATTGACCTAATTACATTGTTTAATTTAATTGGGATGATTAATTGGGAAGAAAGAGGAAATGAAATGTTGATTGAATATCCATTTGGCATTTATTTTCTGTTTAGAAATAAACTGCTTTTGGCTATCGGTGGAGGATAGTCGTGATTGTTGTAGACAATGCATGATGATTAGGCAAACTGAAACTAATCAATGGAATGTGTCATGGAACTTGACGGTTGTTAGAATACATTAACTGTATGTATTGGGTGATTGTATATAGAACCATTGTGTTCATATACGTTATGTGTAGAGGAGGAGATAGGGGATGTACTCCGCGGTTTAGGGAAGATAGGGGATGTACCTCTAAACCGGATAGTGTTGGGAGAAGATAGGGATGAACTCCGTAGACACAAGCTCATATGCTTGTCTAGAGAAGTGGAAGATAGAGCTCATATGCTTATCTTTGTGAGTGTGGATATAGCTTATATGCTTATCTGTGGATATTGTTGTTAACATATCTGTTGTAGAATGTGGATATAGCTTATATGCTTATCTTTGGATATTTTGTTACACAATATCTGTTGTAGAATGTGTGATTAGCTTAGTTGCTTATCTGATAATGTGGATATTGTTGTTATACATATCTGTTGAAAAAGGGAAAATGAAAAGTGACTTGGACTCATTAGTCGGTTGACCATAATTATGGATTTATGTGATTGTATCGTGTTTGGCCATCTATCAATTGCTAATGTTTAGTCATTGTTCATGGTTGGTTTAGTGTATTTTCTACTGGGCTTGTGGCTCACCCTATATGGGAATATCATTTTCAGGTGCAGAAGCATGCCACCTCCAAGGACAAGCTTGGGAGGCTTGAGGCAGACATAATGTTGTCGTTTTACTTTTTTGATGTATTACATGCTAAATACAAGCCAAGGGGCTTAATGTGTATGAGTTAGTACTCTTTTGTTGTAACCAAGTGTTAACTTGGAAAGTTGTAAGCCTTGTAGGGCATTTGCTTTTATTGTTAACATGTAATACTCTTTTGTAATGAAACTCTAATGAATAAAGGAATGTGGATGCTTTGCATATAAATGCATGTCTTATCTAATGGGTTTAATGCTTTTATTTTTTGAGGGCGTTACAACTTGGTATCAGAGCGTACCGGGTTCGAATACTTTGGGTACGTGGAAGTGATTAGGATCACAATGGGTTTTGTCTCGCTTGATAGAAACTTAGGTGTAGTATCATATGCTATGTGCTTAATTGATAACATGCCTTATGTGACTATGTGGGTATGGGATTTAATTTCTGGGATGATTGATTGGAGATCCTTGAGTTTCTGAGAGTCTTTTGGAAAAGCACTTGATCAATGCTGTTTCTAACCGGAACTCTAGTAACGCCTCGGGACTATCATTATCCGGAAATGAAATTCGTAAGTGTTATGTGTTTATGTGCTTATGTGGAGTGAATTAAAGTTGTCCATGCATATTTTTTAGGACGTGAGTGTTTAGTTTCGGCACATTTGTGAATGTGCTAATGTTCTGTGACCTTTATTAGGATGTCAGGACGAGGAAGAGGTGCTAGGCGTGTAGACCTGCGAGGCAGGAAGCACCGGTACCGGGGTGAGATTCGGCAGTGCAGGAGGAGTTGTCAGGCCAATGTGGCCGAGCCAGTGGGTCAGCAGGCCATGGGTGCCTTGGCTAGAGAGATAGCAGGAGCATTTGGGTATTCTTAGAGCTGGGAATCAGGCCGTGAGGCAGGGCCTTCTTTCTTGAAGAGGGAGTTCTTTCCGGTCTAATCCGGATGAGTTTATTGGGGATCCGAAGGAGCCACTGAAGGCTGAATGAGTGGCAGAGCAAATTGAGTAAGACGTTCGAGATGCTTGGCATCGAAGACGGAGCCACTGAAAGTGACCTTGGCATCCTTCCAACTGAAGGGAGATGCGGGTCAGTGGTGGAGTAGTACGAGAAGGCTCGTGTTTGGGGTACTTGGGAGGGTGTTTGTGAATGCTTTTCAGGAGAGGTTTTTGTCTGCAGTAGCTAGGGAGAAGCTGAGGGATCAGTTTAGCCGGCTAATCAGCAGGGCTTGTCAGTGGCCGAGTTTGAGGCTACCTTTACTAGTTTGTCCAGGTTTGCACCGGAACTGGTGGCGTCTGAGGAACGCCGTTGCTATGAGTTTTGAGCGGAAGTTGAGGCGGGGTCTCAAAGCTGAGAGTTTGGTGGGTCTTATATCGAGAGTATAGACACCTAGTGGGACGCTGCAGCTCATATGGAGCTTATGATGCAGGAGGAGGATGAGGGGCAGAGAGGCTCCAAGAGGAGCCAAGATAGCCAGGGTGATGACAGGAGGCAGAGGGGTTCTAACCCTCAGCAGTCGCAGGGTGGTGTTGCTAGATCGACCTTCCCAGTGCCGAGTGCAGGCTCCGGGAGAGGTGGTCAGGGGATTTCAACTGTTACAAGTTGCCAGCTGGGTCACAAGGTTTCTGTTTACCCGCAGAATGGTGGGGGTCAGAGAGCCTGCTTCTCTTTCAGCTAGACCGCAGAGTCAGAATTTGGGCAAGGGCAGCCCTTGACTTGTTATCAGTGTGGACAGCCTGGGCACCTGAAGAGATTTTGCCGCAGTTGAGTGCCACTCGGGAGCGTCTGGTTCTAGGCAGACGCAGGGTTTTCAGCCAGCTCAGTCTGTGCAGGCTCGAGGGCCAATCCGGGAGCTTCGTCTTCCCAGTCTGTGCAGCAGGTCTTTTGCTCCGAGAGGGGAGCAGTAGACCAGGGGCTACGGGCGCGTGTATGCTGTTACCGCGCAGGATTTAGTACCAGCTCCATCAGTAGTGAGAGGTACTTTTCTGTTTTGCAACTCGGTTGCTAGTGTGTTGAATAGACACGGGTGCATCTCATTCTTTTGTATCTGCCTGCATTTGCATCTTGTTTGTTTGGAAGTTGGAGTTTAGCCACAGTA
>NW_021028870.1:0-15628 GCF_004153795.1 Camellia sinensis | reverse complement strand
AGTAAGTATGATTCCAGATCCAAATTAAAGCACCTAACACTGTTCACCACAAAGGCATTCAGGAAAAAGTGATATCACATAACGCAATTGCTCATTGGTAGTAAGCGATGCTTCATGCCAGTCACACGCATTGCAAAGGATGCTGTATGTTTTTAAATGCGGGTTTTGTAAAACTTTACCGAGTACTCCAAGCCAAAACAGAAAATAATTAAAAATCCATGCATGATCCTAATTATGCAGAAATGCCTAATGCAACACATGCAAAAGTGCAACTATAGCAGGCTCAGCTATTCTAGACATCGCATATGAAATGCTACAGCTAACATGTATTCAACTTGGAATTGAAAATTCAATGCAGTTAGTATGATGCGCCGAGCCTGGTGCATGCAAAACAGATGAATGAATGCAAACATGCTATCATACTGTATGCTAATTGAAATATGCCCTAATCTAACCATCATAAGCTGGTAAATAAAAAGGAGAAAGACATGGGGTTGGAAGACATACATCACACACACGCACACTTATTACAATTATGCCCTCGCATAGAGGGTTCGAATAAATATACAGTCCCAAATAAATAATTATAGTCCCGAATAAATACAAAAATCCTAATTAATTTACAAATTAATCTAGGAAAGCTATAAACTGGCATGCAAGCCAGAGACTGCCTTGACTCTAATGAATGATGTATGTTTGGGCTGCCTTGCGCGAAAATCCACTGGGATGCCCCAATTAGCCTCTGTTTTGCAATGATTTCTTGGAAAGCGTGCCAAGAAAGCGCGCCAAGCCCCGGAAGACTGTTGATTCTTGATTTGCTACAATAAAGAGCAGAAAAGGGGCATAGCAATGTATTTTCACATATGTATGCATGCCTCGATCCTCGTGCCACCAATCACGTATCTCGATGCATGATGGCCGAGGAGTCGAATTATGCAACTCAATATAGAATGAATGCATATGAAAATACAACAAGACCTAACTCCATCATGGGCAATCCAGAGTGTCGGTGACAGGGAATTGAGACACGTTTTGTCACTCGAAGTACGAAACGCCCCTCGTTTCCCGTGCTTGGGCTAACTCCTATCCCAAGCACGATGCAATATGCATGATATGCATGAAATGCAACTAAGAAACAACCTAACATACACAATGCTATGAAATGGCATACACGATGCACGAGATAACATGGCATACACAATGCGCTAACATACAACCTAGCATACGCAATGCTATGAAATGAAATGGCATACACAATGCACAACGGACTTACACCAACATGAGTGGACCTCAGCCACACTCACATAGGAGGCCATTAGATGAAAATGAGATACTCGAAATGCGTGCACGCATGCACGCAAACCGAGGACCGACCCTAGGGCACCAAATGCCACTCTAACAAGACATGGCAAGGCATGAAATATGGCATACACAATGCAAGTTTCAGAACTGAAATGTGATGCAAAACAGCCCCGAAACATGGAAACATGGCACCCGACGCACGGAATGAACCCGAAACACAAAACTAGGCATATGCATTGGCCTACAGCTATACAAAGCATGTATTATTTGAACATTAAATTTAAATAAAGACTCAAGATAGTCCCAAAAAAAGCATGTTTACAGTTTTAAGTAAGGCCAAACAGCGAACAAAAATAGGGCTAAACCGATATGCAAAAATGGCCCTAAATGTGAGATAAAGAAGCAAGTCACAGCTGCTGGCCCCAAACAGAAGAGGGTCCTTCAACAATGTTGAAGAGGGACCCAAAACATGGTATTTTACAGTTTATGACCGAGCCAAAAACAGTACACAAGCATGCTCAAAATACTATACAAAATAAGGCCTAAAAAGAGGTTTAAACACAAAGAGAAAAAAGGAGGCTCCAAACAGCTAAATACCCTTGATGAAACATGGAGAGGGAGTCAAAACAAGGCCATTTATAGTTCGGACCAGAGCCCAAAAGTATAAGCATAAGAGGCTAACAAAACATGCAAAAATGAGGCCAAAAGAGAGATATAATGGCAAATGGCAAATGGAAGCCACAAACAGTGATGATCACTTCAACAATGTTGAAGAACGGCTCAAAATAAGCTTCTTTACAGTTCGGACTAGAGCTCAAAACAGTTTACATATAGGCCTAAAATAATATGCAAGAAAATGGCATACAAAGGAGATAATGAAGCATGTGCAAAAAGGGAGCCTCAAACAGTGAGATGCCCTTAAACAAACATGAAATAGAGCTCAAAAAAATGATATTTTCAGTTAGATTCAGAGCCCCAACATGCAAGCACAAAGAGCTAAGATGTGAACCAAGAAAAGGGTCAAAAAGGGGAGAAGAGGACTTACCCTTGAAGATTAATCTTTGGCAGCGTTTTGGACCAAGAAATGCTGCCTCCTAAGCTTTGAGAAGACCCTCCAAGATGCTGGAATGGAGTGGTGGTGTGGTGCTAGGTGATGGTGAGGAAATGGTGTAAGAATCAAAGGGTTTTTTAAGGCTTAGAGTAGAGAGAGAGAGAGAGATTTAATATGAGAGCTCCAAACCAAAATTTTCTAACCCTAAAATCTAAAGGGGAGGGGCTATATATATAAGCAAAAGGGGTGGAAAAGAGGGGGGAAAAAAAGAGGGGGAAAACAAATCAAGTTTCCCCTCAAAATGGCCAAACCCTCGGACATGGGTGTAGTGGAAAAAAAAATTCACTTCTAGGACACACTTGTGGAGGGGGGCATGGCCGGCTAGTTTAAAAGGGCAAAAAAGTCATTTCACCAAATAGGTGGCCGGCCAACTACTTTCAGGACAAAAAAAAGGCTGCCAGGAAGAAAAGTGGCCGGTGGGTGATTGGGAAGTCCAATGGTGGCCATTCAAGTGTCCAAATTGAAGCCCCAGAAGTTAAATTTCCAATGGCGCAAACCTTACATTAAAATTCCTCCTGTGGAAAACGTTATGCCAGTTTCCGTAAAGCCGCGCAGATTTCGGTCCAACCAGAGTGATGCCCTACTTCAATCAACCATATCTCCCCCGTCCGGAATTGAATTTAGGAGATTCTTGAGTGCAAAATGAAGCCCCGGGAGTAATATTTCCAACGGTGGCAGCCTCATAGTTTGATTTCAAGTATCCAAATGAATAGGCCCGATTCGGCGAGGGCTGCTCGACTTTCTTTTAACAGTTCATGCCCATTTTCTCCCCCGACTGGATTTCTTCCCTCTTCTCTTCTTTTCTTCAACTTCAAACCCCTAAGTAAGGTGTTTTGAAATATTTTCCAAAGATTTCATCTCTCTTTCATTCATTTCCACTTTGTCCTTGCTCGGTTTACCGAAAAGCGCAATTTTTGACAAAATGTGAGCCTCGGAACATCGCAGAAACTTTATTTCAAAAATGTTTTTGAAAGAGAGGGTTTTAAGTCTAAAATATTTTGATCGAGATTGTTCTGGTCCAGAACAGGGGTATGAAGTTGAGCTTTGACTCTCTCCTTGCTGAAGAAATTGAACCTTTGCCCTGCACATCTTCCAAAACCATCAGTCGCGTCCGAGTCTTAAAGGCGGTCAAAAATGGGGTGTCTACAAATAGCATCTGGACTTAATGGAGGAGCACTGGGCTCTGGACGACCGCAAGGGGAGGGTGTTAGCCATCTGTCGGCCACCCCTGAGCATTTTCGGCCACCGATGACAGATCAGGCCCATTTTGGTCTTTTAACCACGGGTTTTTAAGTAAAGGCCATGGGGCCTCATTTCCACACACCCTCATGTCTGAAATTCCACCCTCTCTCTCTAGACCTTGCTTCTCTCTAGATCCGCACTTTCTACGCATTTTCCAACGTCCCACGAAAGTTTATTCGCTAAATCCTCTTTGTTTCCTTCGTTTTGAACCGATTGAAATTTGATTTCGGTGTTTTTTTCTTCATTTTCACCACTTGAGGGTATCCCCTCAAGTTTCTCTCGAGTTCTGTGCACTTTTCTCGGCTTTGAATTTTTCTCCCATTTTCTCTCTCCTAGGCTTTGACTTTTTCCAAGTTTACCATATTTCTTTCATTTTCTTTACTTTTTATCGACTCTTCACCCATATTTCCCATGATGGCAGACGACAGAGAAGAGATACCCGCATGATGGAGCTCCTCGTAGAGGTAGAAATGAAGAAGAGTTTGATTCTGAGGGACAGAGCGGAGAGCCAAGTTACCACGTGAGAGTATGACCCAATATTGCAAAATCCAATGCGATAAATAGAAGAAGATACATAATAGAAGAAAGAAAGAAAAAAGCATAAGAAAGAAAAAACAAGTAGCAAAAAAGAGAAAGGAAAAAATAGAGAAGAAAATAGAAAAAAAAGGGACCACCCCTCAGACACAGCATCCTGCCAAGTAGGAGTATTAGACGCTTTACTGATGTTGATTCTCGGTGCACAATAGAGAGATCATTCTAGTTGTGGGGAGCCAGCCTGTTTAAAAGCTTTCAAGCCAATCTTTAAGCCAATTTCTGTTGAAGCTCATCTTTCAGCCAATTGCTAGATGAGGTGTGAGCTATATGCCTGCACGTATTAAGATGCACTTCTTAGTGACTGTCTTTCCATTTTGTACTATACTTTCATAGAGTGCTTTATCTGATTCATCATCTACTTGATCTGTTTACATCTGCTCTTTGCACAGAGGTAGTGATCCCGCGCCTTCAGGGGCTACGGTGCTCACGACTGTACGGGGGACTGGAAATATGACGAGCTCCCGTGCAGGAGTACGCACATACGTCGACAGTGTTGGCATCGGCCTTTTCTACTCTGGCTTGACGAAAGCATCAAGGATAGCTAGGACTCGCCTTTTCTAAGAGGCCCTTGTTAGAGAGATAGTGGGTCATCCACCAAACTCTCACTCTCTTCTCCACCAGCAGAGAAGATGACGATGATTCCCTACGACTTTCCAGATTTGATCACTCAGCTTAGGCGTAAGGGGCGATCCTGATCCTCTTGTATACAGACAGTAGAGTGAGTAGGAGACAGCTTGGGCTTTGAGCTATTGGAGGAAAGCGGCCTACCTTAATTACCAGCTAGGCATGTCAGAACAGTCAGTTGGGCCGAGGGAGCAAGTCTGAGGAGTACAACTAGAGGAAGTGAGGAGACAGATAAGCATCAAGAGGTTTTTTGATGTTATCCTCCTCAGAAGAGTCACCCTATTTGGCGAACAAGAGGCAGATACTCGTTAAGGATAATATCTCTGTCTAAGCGGCTTCGGTTGGTTGACCTTCTCCCCACGGTGAAGGTTCCTATGATTGGGGTGTAGACACCATTTATGACCGGTCCTAAGAGCTGGGGCATTTTTCTATTTGAACACTCCAGAATAGAAATTGAATATGTAATTTGTATGAATTATTTAACCGAAAGAATTTAAATTAAGCTTATAATTACTAAAACTTCACCACATTTTGACTCAAATGTAGTTTATATTATTAAATATTTTATTAATTGTAATATTTCATAATTAGTCTATATTATTTATTATTAAATTTATTAGGGTGTATGTACATGTGTTTTAGGATATATTTTATATATAAATAGGATATAACTTTTATATTTGTTAGCCTATTTTTATTAAGAAAGATAATAAAAGAGGAAAAAAAGTAAAAATAACGAGAAAATATTAATACTTTTATAATGGTACAGAATATGTTTTGGAGGGATTTTGGATGGTGGGCTAAAATTATGAAATTGAGAGGGAAATGATGACAGGAGGGGGCTTAGAAAATAATTAAAAAAAAGAGGGGGGGCGGGCTAGAAAATAAAAAAAAATATGTAAAAAAAGATAAAACAAAATAAAAATAAAAAATAAATATATGGTCAGAATGTTTGGAGGATTTTGGATGGGTGTAAAGTCATAATGAAATGAGCGAGGAGAAATAAATGAAATTGAGAGGATGATAGATGATGATGAGCTTGGTTTTTTGGTTTGGAAATATTATATTATATTTTATTTTTAATTTAAAAATAGATAAAAAGTGTATTTATTGTTAGAATATTTCACATACATTAAGTTAAGTTTTGGCAAACACCATAAAGTATATCTATTTTTTAGTCTTTTTATTATCAACATCATCTTTTTTTTTTTTACACTGAGTTCTTTTATTTAAATAAAAAAATAATAAAACTATTTAATATGACTTCCCAAACAATAGTCCCTTAGATGTGCGGCAGCAGATGACCGTGATGGAGTGAGTTAAAAATAATAAACAAGTATAAGCACATGGGTACTGCACTATCTCTGCTCTTGTGAGGTTTCGCCTTGAAAAAGGCATGAAGTGGTGTTGTATGTCAAGACTGGGGGGCGTGCGCGGTGGTCGAGTCGGTGCGGTTTGAGAGATAAAATAAAATTATATGGTAGGTGTAGGTGAATTGATATAAAGTGTAGTAGATTTATTTCTGCATTTTTTTTTATTCAAAAAAACTGACGGTTCGAATTGTGTGCAAATAATGACGGATTTGGCCTTTCGTGCGGTTCGGTGCGAATTGGAGTAACATTGGAATGTTTAAAAAAAATATAATTCAAATTACGATAACCTTAAAATTAAGAGAGTTAAAAATAAGACGAGAGTTACCGTGATATGTTAAGCATCTTGCGAAAACTTTCTTCTGATGCAGCAGATGTAGTGCAAACTAAATATGATAACTACAGTGAACTTATGTCCATGCATTCTCTAAAATATCAAATTTGTGAAAGCTACAATGATCTTAAATAAAAAAACATAAAAGTAATTATATCTATTCTTAGGTTTAAGCATTATAATGTTGAAAATATTTATTGATTGAAAACTTATATTTAGATTTGAAAAGTAAGCTTGATGAGTAAGTTTTGCAGACAGATTGGCCACGTAAAAAAGATGAAAAGGATTATTGAATTAACTTTATTTTTTTTTTGGTTCTATTTTTTTTCTTTTTTGTTTCTTCCTTATTTATCTTATTTTGATGGATTACTAGTCATCTTGACTATTTCCCAAAGTCGGCAGAGTATTGTAAACTATATTCTAAAGGTCATTAGAGAATCAATCAATTACTTTCTTGGCAAACTTGTAAGTAAATAAAAGTAAAATCAAGAGCATGCTAAGGTTCTTTTATCATGTGAAAAACTTTTCCAATTCTGAAAATATAACCATGAAAGGTTATGGTGACTCTTGGATTGCTCACTTATGAATAAAGCACTACCACATTAATCAACGGTAACTATTCATGCGATCATCTAAACTGTTCATGATCATTTTCATGAAAAATACTTCCATTGATCTTAACCTTTTTCATAAACGAACTTTTATATAATCTCTTAAAACATGTTTAATAACGGTGCGAGTAGTTGCGGTCTGAAGAAACAATAGAAACCGACGGGAATTGTAAAAAAGTGTCATTAGAATTTGTCCTATTTTTCTTATCAAGAAACCGACGAAGTTCGATATGGCAAACTAATAAACGAATTTACCTCGTAATTGCAGGTTCGGTGTATGTGATTTTTACAGCGATTCTGAACGGTATTATATCACACCCTAGTTAAGTGGATCTTAGAAAGTGCAATAAGTAGAGTAGGAGAAAAAAAAAATCAAGAATAAGGACGGATCCAATAACACAATTAACATAGGAAAAGTTAGTAGATCATGAAAATCTTTGTCATGATAAAATCGATCATGAAAAATTTTTAATCCATTGAATTACCTTGATTAGATACATGGTGCTTATTCTAAGTGTAATTCTAAAGGGTCCACAAACTTTATGATTATTTTCATGATAAGATTTTCTTCATATGATACCTAGCATTGTCTGTAATAAAAAATGTGATAGTTAATCTCTCTCTCTCTTCTTAACCCAAAACCACTCTTCTTCTATCTCGCACGATTTCTTCTCTCCCGGCAATTCTCTCCCTCTCTCTTTTCCATATGCATGCACAATATTGACACACCGCCCAACACACACACATTACAACAGCACGACAAACCGCGACAGACTTAGAGATACATAACTTCATCTTCTACTTTCATAGCATGACTACAATTTGACACACCCAACACACACACACATTAATCATCAGCACAGCACAACGGAACACTAAGAAGAACATCAGATTCTCTCTCTCTCTCGTACTCTATATAATATAATTTTAATTATATATATTTCTCACTTGTGAGACCAAATAACTCCATGGCTCTGGCTAAAAAGATTACAAACCTATATTACTCGTGCCGGTTTCTCTCTTCGATAATAACACAAACTGAATGCTGCCAGTGGTGAAGGTATATGAAATACATGCATGGAGGCTGATGAGATACTCTACTCTTCTCTTCATTGGAGTGGATCTTCTGAGCACCGATTCTATTCATCTCCAAAATCGGCCGATGCAATAGCTTCTCCTCACAAGCAAATGGCCAAAGCAACATAAAGGACTGTCACGTACCAAAAAAAAAAATACATCTGTCATCTCTCTCTTACTAATGGCCGAAAACCCCCTATTCTCTCACCACACCACCTTTAAATACCGAAGAATTGGTAGAAGAGAAACTGGGTTAAGTGCAAGAGGAAGATGGTGAAGTTGGGTTCACCAAGGTTCAGTATAGTTATCATAACATACAGGATACGTGCACGTGCAGATGGGCAAGATGTCCAGAAAGAAAGACATGATATCCAGCTCGCCCACCATACTCTCATTCAACTCCGGACGTAACATTTGCTCTTCGACACCTCTCCCAAGTCTATAGTAAAATTCATAACGAAGCTCCTCTCATGTCAAGGGGTATGAAGGCAAGCAATGCTCTCTTATTCTCTCTCTTACTCATTCTCTCTACAGATGATAACACAAGGGCTCGCTTATTCTTCAAGACCGTGACACACCAGGCAGTCTGTCCAACCCAAAGGCCATTCGTGACTCAGGCTGGCTGATGCAACCACCGAAAGGAATCACCGACGTTCCACGTTTGGCCATCATCAGCAACCTCCAGAGCAGCCAATGGCTCGTTCTTTCCTCTAGATTCTTGAACTCTGGTTACCCACTGTCCCGAAGAGGTTCAATGGATATATCACTTGCTGAATAGGTTGGATAGTTGAAGCATATGAGGTGATTTCAAGTTAAAGTTGGGAGTTGAAAGCTGAGTGGTTTCTGTCAGCCAAGAATTGGTGTAGTGTTGAGTATCGCTTGAGTTTCGTAGAATAAGATAATTCACCATGTGTGGACTATATGCTCATGATGAGTGAGGGAGAAGTCCAGCAATTAGCAGCAGCGGTTTCAAAGCTTCTCTACTGTCTCTTCTGCTCTCTCTCTATCAAGTTTGTGACACTCTTTCTCTCACATAATATCGTTTGTGGTCAGGCGCTGTATCGGTTAAAACATAAGTACCAGAGCACCTACCCATCTCGGCAATATTCTCTGTTTCTGAGTTATCGTTTATTCATATTCATTTCAATCAAAAGTTATGCCCGTGAGATGCACAGCCTGTGCCAGCTTACAGAGAATAACAAAGACAATATATATATCGTGAGCACTTAGCAGCCAGCTACACAGGACGAAGCAAGACGTAGCATAGGGTACGCATCGGAAATGGTGACATAAAAGTGTTTCTTGGTTTAAATTATGAAAATTTGTCATCAAATTATGACGGATTTCGATTTAATCCCACCATTGCCGTAATGTTCAATCTCATTTTACAGAGACAACAAGTATGGTATAAAGAAAGATTCTCCAACACAAGGCAATACAGGCGTCAGATGGTTGCAAGACAATATAAGGAAACGGAAGCCAAAAAAGATCGCACATACGAGGGGCCAAGAGGAGCATTAATAATTGAAGAGCCCATCTACGAATTGGGAAAACATGTGTACATTGGGACCCCGGTCTCTTGGGACCACATAATTATTATTTCTAGGCCCACCATCCTGAAGACGAGACCAAAGAACGACGCTTTCATACAAAAGCATAATTGATGATGTGCTGCCCCCACAAATTATTTAACATTGGCAGCGTAGATCTTATATTGGGCGCACCACGGGAACTTTTTTTTCAAAATTGTAAATACTGCCCGCCACAAGAAAATAACGGGCGAAGTGATCATCACAAAGTATTATAATTATGGCAACCTGAAAAGACTGGCGAGATTTCCAGTTAATCAAAGAGTTTATTGGAAAAAAACATGAACACGCCAAGGGAGCTCAAAAGCGGTGGACGATCCGAAACTGTCAAAATCTCTACACAATCGACTGAGCCCCTGTTACGGCTCAGAGACCAATCAAGAAGAGGCAATCATATATGCGAAGAAATGAAGCCCCAACGCAGATAAGATATATTAGCTTACTTCCATTGCGGTGGAATGTTGTTATTTCACATGTCAATCGGATAGTATCGATAACCACATCCATTAGGAGAGAGAAGACGCTAAATCAACAGGGGGCTTTCTCACAGACTTTTTGACGACCCAGATATGGTTCAGTGTAGCAGGAATGGACTTCTCCATTGCCGAAGGGACACGAGGAGAAAGTTTAAAAATAGAAGGCACTGATTAACTACAAAGCCTCCGGAAATGCATTGGGAATCCGAGAACGTTAATAGCTCAACGACAATGATATAGCATGAGCTGAGACAGCCCCTGGTCGACAGATAAGCCATCATCCGAGTAGACAGCTGTATTTACACCAGCTATATTGGCACGCAGATGAGGGATCTAAATTTATCCGAGCTTTAATGAGGGATTATTACTCCCTGTAAACTATATTGTCTCGCAACTGACCACTTGTACCGACGATGCTTTCATATTATGTAAAAATGCAGAATGGGACCACAATATTATGTAAATTTTATGATTAAATAAAATGCACGTTTATTTGAATTTATGCTCTAATAAATTCCTTCTATGAGCAGTTTACATGCTGGGTAAATGAGGATTGTTAATTGGTTAAATCAATAAATCTAAACGGCCCAATTATCAAAAATGAGGAAAGACACCCATTTTAATTGTTATTTGACGTTATATTTAAATAAGAGGCCCAGAAACTAATAGGTAATTCAAATATAAGGCCCACTAGAGAATAAGAGACCCGATCAAGTAGAACGCAAAGAAATCCATAAAACATAGGCCAATCTAAACTATGAAAAAAAGAAGATGGACACTAGAGAGAAGGCCTAAATTTTATTGACAGATGATTAAGACAATTACAGAAATAATAATTTACAAATTATTTTTTCTTATCTACACATCTAAGAACCAGAACGCAGACGGGCTGATTTTCTGGAATGCGCCAGGTGAAATTGTAGCAAGACAATCACCACGGAATATTATGGTCCGACGTCGCTTTGGGTATTCTGTAGTTCCGGAAATCCTGCTTTTCAATACCGGCGATATATGCCCATCATTCCTTCCGTCGATGTAAGGCGTGATGAGCCGGATATTAAATGAATTCGGTCGTTGTTATTCAGGCCGGAAGACCAACAAGGCCAATGCAGCAGTAATTAGAATCAGGCTCGGTATTTTAAAATAACTCGCCGAAATTTTGGGTCGCTAGATCTCAGGCGATCCAATTTGCAATAATAATTCAGAACCACCAAAATTATTATTGGTGCTTAATATACAAAAATTACGCGCCTGCGCTTGCCTTTTTTGTTCGATAGTTTTTAATCTCTTGTGGCCGCAGATCTAGGCTAGATCAGGAGCGTGGCGCTTGCCTTTTTAAGATTTTTATATCTTGGCCTCGTCAGATTGAGAGCGCGGGAAAGCAGGAGACACTAGCCAGTGACAACTACGCCTCAAAATGCGGTAGGAGAGCACCCAATCGGGGACGACACGTGGCAGAGGAGGCTAGGAGCCGTCCAAGAATATGATTGTGGGACGGCCTCCTCGGCGCCTAATATAACGTCACTCGCCATAACTCTCTTCCAGGGGTAAAGTTTTTCGAGAGAGTCGATCTTGCGTCTCGAGAGAGTAAAGCATGAAGTTCTTTCTACTTGTCTTCTTCTGCCTTACTTGCCTTTCTTTATACTCTATGTGAGTTATGGATTCCATAGTGCGACAGTACGCGTTTTATAGAATCCAAAACAAGAACATGATTCACTCAACTGTATGCCCATTGTTTCATATTCCGTTATAGAAGACGATTTGTTAGAGAAAATAAGAGCGCTGTTCACCAACCAAGGGGGTCCACTATTATTGAGGTTTGCACGTTATGAAATTACAGTTATTGGATTGGGCAACCACATCTCCTGACTTGCTCATAGTCCAGTTTCCCATACCGTTTTCAGACGCAGATCAAACGGTTCTATCGACGTTACACAGACGATGAAGATTAGTCGGCATTTCCATCCAATGTACAGGCTGAGATACAACCATCAGAATGTGTGGAATACATCTCAAACCGGGGATTACACGGAATGGGGCGATTCCCGTGAGAGAAAGCCGCCTGCGATTAACCCAGAATAACAAACGGCAATATATACGATGCACTTTGCAAAGCCAGGCACCAAGGACGAGACTAGCACATAGAGTGGGTACGAAATATGGCGACCCAAAATGTTTTCTGGTTTAAATATTATGACAATTGTCATATCGAAGCATTTATGACCTGGATTTTCATTTAATCCCCTATTGCGTGATGTTCATCCATTAACAGACACGAGTATGGGTTCGTTCCAGAATAAGAATGGTCGCTACAAGACGAAGTCCCATAAACCGACAGTGCCACAGGCCATGACTAGTGAACAATATGAAGAAGCCAACTCGCATTGGCGATATAATAAACACCATTGATCTTGACTGGCACCGTGTCTTAGGGACCACATAATAATTATTCAAGGCCACATCGACTAGCTGAGACCACAAGAACGACGCTTTCTACAACTATTGATGATGTGCGTGCCCCCAATATTTAAACAATTGGCGCGAAGTTTATTTGAGCAGCAACGGGACTTTTTTTTCAAAATTGTAAATATGCACCGCACCACAAGAAAATACCGGGCGGCGATCAATAGTCATTATTCATTATGCCAATCGCCTAGACACGTGATATCCTAGTTACTAGAGTTTTTGGAAAAACGATACGAACACCCAGGCCGTACAAAGGGTGGACCGCATCCGAACGGCAAGAAATTCTACACAATCGACGAAGCCCCTGAGTTCGTCCCCAGAGAAGCAATCATAGAAATGAGGCATCTAATAACTGCGTAAGAAGAAGGCGCCAACGCAGGAAGTTATTCCTTACTTCCAACGCCGAGATGTTCGTATTCACCGTCAACGAGTATGAACCACATCCAGTTGGAGAGGAAGACTATCAGGTATCTGCTCTACCACACTTTGACAATACGCCATATGGTTACAAGAGCAGATGGATTCATGCATGCCGAGAACGATGAGATGAGTGTACAAAATAGAGTGCTTGTTCAACTATACCTCCGGGAAAGCATTGGGAATCCGGAGACGTGTCGACTTTGTGCTCCACGTGCCAAATATCACGTGCTTGAAAAATTTGATTTGAAATACCTTGAAGACAAACCTAGTTATTAATTTGCGATCCGATAAGAGTATTTCCTCTGGAGAACGATGATGTTGCGCAATAAGCAATGTTGCTTTCAATTTTGCATATCTTTTCACATCATCGTGATGTTTGTTATGTAGGCAATTTGTAAGACCCGCTCCATTGACCATCCTTTTTTATCTCGAGCGAGATAAGCGTTTCCAAACTAATATTATGTCTATGAAGGCATGTAACTGGAAAACGTAAAAGGCGGCCTTGTAATTGATCATCCGCCCGTACCTCGTAGGATCTCGTATTCTCAATCTCGACAGGCGGCCGGTTGGATATAACGAAACTGATTAAGCCTGATTGCTTACGTTTGCATTTGTCAAGTTTTCCATCTTATTTTTCCTGTTTCCCTTCTATGTATTTCTACATCTGTTCTGTTCCTTCATCCTTGGATATACTTATTTTACTTTAGCTCATTCTTTTGTGTCTGCTTATTTCTGCTTTTCCTTCTTAGCATTTTTTATCTCGTGCAATTCGTTTATATGTCTCTGACTCGCTCTCCTTTGCTTTTTTTTTTTTTCTTTATTGATTTGGCTAGCTTTGCTCACTTTTCATCTCCTCTTCTTTTCATACTCTATTTCATTAAGATTTCTATCTGTTTCTTCTGTTCTTCTTGAATTCATTATCTTCTTGTTTTCTACACATATGTATGTAAACGGATTTTCACATGAATCGCTATCGATAGTGTGGAACCCACGTTATGCGTCTATGTTGGTCCATTACCAATTCAAATGGAGATTATGACAGATGTTCTAATTTTTCGACATAATGCGCAGCGTATGTTAGGATGATACCAATTTCTATGGATATGGCTATCTTATAATATCTATGTAGAGTTGCGAGGGAATATTAATTTAACACTGGCGTTGTCAAAACGACGTCGCATTATGATTGCCATAACTCCTCTACGATACGTCAAGTTACTCTCTTCAGAATACGCTAGTCACTCTCTTCAAAAGAACTTTACTGGTGGAAGTAAGGAGTTAGGAGAGTTGAGTTAGTGATGGTGCTTCCAGAGGAGCGTCCATCTAATATTTACTGGACGCTCCCCTCCCCCGCGCCATACGTGTCGTCCCCCCGATTGGTGCTCCCTCTTCCCGCATTTTGAAGGCGTATGTTTTCAGGCTATGTGTCTCCGCTCCGCGCCCGATCTGTGGCCAGGATAAAATATCTAAAAAGGCAGTAAAGCGCATGCGAGGAAATTCTCATTAAAAGCTCAAGCGCTAAGCTGATTGTGTATAACAGTTAAACCTACGTTGGCCCACGCTTTTGATTTTTCTGCAATTGTGGTGATTCTGTTATTATTCTGTGTCCATACGTTACTAACAGGAACCTGATTTAAACATGTTAAACTGTTTCCATGTTGACCCATGTCACCAGTACAACAGTAGTTACGTCCTATAAAATATATAATCGTGATGTATGCATTTGAATGAATGGTTCAAATCCTGACAACGATTACTGGCGACTTACTTTCGCGATTTTCGCATCAGATAACGGCGTCCATTACCGCCAGGGAACTAATTAAATTTTAGTTCGCCGTTGGAATCAACCCTCCAGACAGATCTGGTGTTTCCGTCGATAGTTATTGTTAAATACGGGACAAAATAGTTTATCTTACAACTGAAAAAAAACGATTCATCACGTGTCTAAATCGGTTGTTGTGTCCATCTGGGAGGATTGACGACTTCCTCCCGTTGATTGAGTGCCTCATTTTTTCTCATTTCGATTTGAGGGAGGTTTGGTACTGAAAGGGAATGAAGAACGACTATCCCGAAATTGAGCTGGTTTAGGCTCTACACTCGGGTGTAGTTTTATTCGTCAACTGCGGTCTCTCCGAACAGATATATTCTCGTAATCCGAACCACATTCAGTGTAACTGTATTAGATACACAGATGGTATGCAACGTAGTGTATGTAATATTAGTATTTGATAGCAATGTATAGATGCAATGATGTATACAAATCATTGCTAATATGGAACATATTACAATTAAAATGCTTAGTTATCAGCCATACTATAGTATATATAGATCTTATTGCAGAGGTAAAACTGCGAGGAGAAAGTTACCTGAATGCATGTAACGAGATCTGAGACAGGCTCATGCTCCTCTACA
>NW_021028865.1:6653-17175 GCF_004153795.1 Camellia sinensis | reverse complement strand
TAGTGGATATCTCATCCTCAGACAGATGGCCAGTCGGAAAGGACCATCCAAACTCTGGAGGATTTTTACTTTTGAGAATGCTGTGTCCATTGATATATAGCGGAGGGAGACTGGGAAAAGTCATCTGCCATTAGTTGAATTCGCATACAATAACAGCTACATATCCGAGTTATTGGGTATGCGCGCCCTTCGCAGGCATTGGTTTTATGGCAGGTAAAATGTAGATTCTCTCCGTCTGTCTGGCAAAGTTGTGGAGCCATGGCCGTTGCTTGGGTTCTCGAGCATTGTGTAGTACAACTGAGAAAGTGAAAACTGATACAGCATAGACTGAAAACTGCACAAGAGTAGACAGAAAAGTTATGCAGATGTCAGAAGACGGGACAGAGGTATGAGTGGGTGATCACGTTTCGTCGTGAAAAGTCACACCAATGCAGGGCCAGACTCGTTTTGGAGTCAAGGCAAGGTAGCGCGAGATATGTCGGAACCGTATGAGATTATTGAGAAAATCAACCCGGTGGCGTATCAAGTTACGCTCCCTCCCGAAATGGAACACATGCATAATGTTTTCCACATTTCTATGTTAAGAGACTATCTCTGGGATCCCTTCCATGTAATTGAGCCTACTCGTGTAGTGTTGAGTGACGACTACACTTACGAGGAACGGCCTATACAGATTGTAAACAGACGGATCAAGAAACTGAGGAACAAAGAGATCCTGCTGGTGAAAGTAGACTGGCAGAACCATGGTGGCGTGTATGCCACATGGGAAAGGGAAGATGACATGGCCAAACGATATCCTGAACTGTTTCTACTGAATCCTGTTTTCTTCCAGAATGAAGGTAACTCGAGTTTAGAGGACTAAACTCTTTATAAGGAGGGGAGACTGTAACAACCCTCATACTGTTTACTGATTAAGGACTGATTGATTACCGATAATCACCGATTACTGCTAAACGGAACTGATAACTGACTGATGATTGAACTGATTAAAAGTACTGAACTGACTGACTGAAATTGGAAACGAATTAGCTAAAGTACTGAACTGACTTATTGAAATTGGAAACCGAATTGATTGAGTATATGTTAGTTAAAATTTCATTCTATCTGTTTGACTGTATGATTATCTGTTCATGCTTATATGTTTAGACTGCTAATTGAAGGCCTTATCGGCGGCCGAATCCGGGATTGATTAGTGTTTTATGATCCTCATAATTTATGTGATTTTATGGTATATTTACCTGAAAACTGATTAGGTGTGATTAAATTAGATTAAAATAAGCCAATTGAAGAGTTGGACTTAATTACCGTTTTGCCCTTGAGTGGGCCACTACCTCTATACCTTGAGCTCATTATCCTTGAGCCAAAAACATTTTCCTCAGCCCATTCCTTGTGCTCTAGCTGACCTTAGAGAGAGAGAGAGGAGCTAGAAGAGTTGAGTTCAACTTGCTTCATTGTGAATTGGCTAGAATTACTTGAAGAATTGAAGGTTGATTACTAATTTGAGCTTCCTCACTTCTAATTCTACACCTAAGGTAGATCGTTCATCATCTTAATGATGTCATTGAGCTAGTTCTTGCATGATTCATGCTTCATTGAAGAACTAAGTCATGAATTGGTTCATTGTTGTTGAATTGAAGCTTAATTGTTGCATGCATGTACATATATTGAAGTTTTGAGGTTGTAAGTCCATGTTTCCTCACATGCATGTCCATCTTTTGGTCATACTCCATGAATTCATCATGTTCTTGAAGAAATGAGTCCATTTGAACAAGCTTTGAAGGTTGAATTTGGTTTGAATCCATGCATGTTTGCATGTTCTTCATATTCTTGAAAATGGGTTTGAATATGGTTTTAATTGACTCACCTTTGGGGCTTGAATTCATAAATTGAGCTTTGAAACTTGTTATACATTGAATTTAGTTATGTTTTCCAGAATTTGGGCCCAAGAGGTCGAGTTTGGAGTGGTAGAATGCTCGGTTTGAGCTTGGGAGGCAAATCTGGAAATTCCAGATTTGGCTTCCTCGCTCGAGCGAAGGATTCTCCGCTCGAGCGAGCACCTTTGTCTAGGGCTCCGCTCGGGCGACCATCGAGCGACCATCGCGCGTAAAATCACAACATCCAGTATTTTTACTGTTTCGACAGACTGCTCGAGCGAAGGATTCCTCGCTCAAGCGAAGCCTTTGATTTTGGAAGCCCGCTCGAGCGAAGAAAGTCTCGCTCGAGCGAGGCTCCTATTTTCAGCAAAGTTTGCAAAATGTTTTCTAAGTGTATTTTTGCATCCTCATCCCATCCTAGGCATTCTTAGGCCTAGTTTAAGGCATCTTAATGAGGATAAAGATGTAGAACACACCAAGGCAAATTAGGGATTAAATTATGTTATGATATTTCCCAACTGTGTAGCTTAGTGTGTGTTCAACCTGTGAACTGTGTAGGGTTGGCGACTGGGGAGACACGCTCTAGCATACCGTAGCCCAAACTCTGTGAGTAACAATTGTGTAAAGATATGTTCAACTGATATCTTTGGAATACTGAACTGAACTGTTTACTGAACTGGTATTACTGAAGAATGTATGTCCTTATTTTCTGAACTGTACTGTGGCATCCTTAGTACCTACTGTTTACTGTTACTGTTACTGTACAGAGATCTCTGTCGGTTCCCTCATGGAACCACTACTGTTTACTGACTGATGGCCATCATTACTGTTCGGTCTTTCAAGACCTACTGTTACTGTTATGCTAATGGATGTACCACATATGACTGTTTACCGTACTGAACAACTGAAATACTGATTGAATTGAACTGTTTTCATTACTGTAAGGACATTCATTCAAACCTTTTACGCTTATGTTATTCACTGGGCTTTAGCTCACTGCTCATAATATATATGTAGGTGTACAGGCACCAGACCGCAGCTAGAGGCGTCAAGGTTACTCCAGTTTTGTCAAGCCAGCCTTTGTGCCTCACTGCGAGGTTCCGAGTTGCCATGCTATGGCTTGGGGGTGTTTTGTTTGTTTTCCCCGCCTGCCTTCATACTGTCGCTGTTCTGTATAGACTGAATGTTTAACCGGTTAGTGTCCCTGTACTGTGTGACTGTAAATTCTGTATAGACTGTACTGTTTGTGTATGTATGAATGCATGAAAAATCTTTTGGCATACAGACTGTCACCAGCTCATTGGACATTGTTTAATTACTGTATTGGCTTCCGCCAGGCCCTGTACTCTGTTTTCTGTATTACTGTTAAGCAGGCCTTCGGTAATCTCGGATTACTAGCCGGTTACGGTGCTAAACCCATAGGGCCGGGTTTGGGTCGTGACAATGTATAGTTCTAGGCATTCATATGTTTTGTCGCATTCATTCCACATTAATTTGCACATTTGACACCTTTGGCCATCATGCATTGAAATGCGTGATTGGTGGTCCGAGGGTCGAGAGCCATACTCCTTGAGTTTATAGCATGATAAGGAGGCGGTCGTGCGTACATTATCTTGTAAATGCCTTGCCATGCACTTTCTGCCCTCTGTTGTAGCAAAAATAGGATTCTGCAGGAAGAGATGGTCGGTCGGCCATCTTCAGTGCGGCCGGCCATGAATTTTGGCCGAGATCCCCACAAATGGTCGATGACCATTTTCCAATGGCCAGTGGTCCTATCTCTTGGTCGGTAGCCTCACACAATGCTTAGGGAGTGGTTCAGAAGCAGCCTTAGGACTTGTGCAGTTTCAGAGGCATAAAACAGTGCAAACAGAGGCAACATGTGGCTGGCAACGAGTTTCCAAGCGAGGCGAATAGAGCATGCATCATCCAATCATTTCGAGGCGAAGCTGCGGCGGCCTCTTAGTTTCATACTTAGATTGTTTTGTAATTAAATTCGTTAATTAATTAAAGGATTTGTAATATTTAATTAGCTAGGGTTTCTGATTAATATTTTCAGTTTGTATTACTTATTCGAACCCTCCGTCGGGAGGCAAGTTTTGTATAAGTGTGCATGCGTGTGTGAATGTCTTCCAACCCCACGTCTTCTCCTTTTACTTACTAGCTTTTGATGTTTAGTTTAGGTCATGTTTCAATTAGCATACTTATGTCAGATGTTTGCATACATTTGTTCGTATTGCACGCACCGGGCTCGGCGCATCATACTAACCGCATAGTATTTCATTTTCCAACTTGAAATACGTGTATCGAGTTTGCCGCATTTCACATGTCATTATTAGATTAGCCGAGCCTATTCTAGTTGCATTTTGCATGTGTTGCATTAGCCATCTTAACATGAACTAGGATCATGCATGATTGCTAACTGTTCCTTGTTTTGGTCGGAGTACATTGTGAGCGTTTATGTTTTAGCATCTTGCATGTATGTAAATGTTAACATGAAAGCATGCTTTCCATGAGGTTAATTGCTTATGTGATATAAACCTGAATGCCTGTGGGTGAAGGTTGGATGCTTGAATTGGAATAATTCATCGAAATTCGTGTTTTAGCCTACTTACGAGTAGCAAAATTCAAAACCATTTCCAACAAACGGATATGTAATGCTTTGTTCCAAGTTAGGTGATCTAGTCTATACTTGTTTGTTGTGCGCATCACGTAGTAAAGATTAGCCAATTAACCGGAATAAGAACGCATGTGTTTTCAAAAACTCGATATCATGCTTAGTACAGGCCGATCTTCGAATTGGGCGAGCGGGGTGCTCATAGATGACCTTCCCCAATCGTACCCAAGTTCTTGAGCCGAGCAACTTTGGTGATGATGGACCGTGCCCTTAGGCAACGAGTCATGGTTTCCTAAATCTCCTAAAATAATATTTAGGTGGGGACTCTGTATCTAGCAAGCAGTCCATGTTGGCACTTCTTTACAAAAATTGTTTTCCAAAACGATTTTGGACTCTTTGGTGATTTATCAATCTCACATCGCACATTGTGAGATCAGATTAAGAATTGTGACACTTTGAGTCCGAACTATATTAAGCCCAAATGAACAAAACGAGATTTTCCCGGACGTTTGGGGACGTCTACACTTAGCGACTTAGGCCTGGACTTGATTCTCACCTTGAGAATGTCCATAGATTCTGGCAAAGCTTTGACCATTTCGCGGGCTAAGCGCC
Organism: Camellia sinensis; assembly: GCF_004153795.1. Lineage (NCBI taxonomy): Eukaryota > Viridiplantae > Streptophyta > Magnoliopsida > Ericales > Theaceae > Camellia > Camellia sinensis. The sequence goes on along the minus strand of NW_021028865.1, from coordinate 12,075 downwards.
ATGGCCTATTGACCAACTGTTTCAGCTACATTGCCTGACCAACCCCTTCTTCTGTGCAGGAATATCATCCGGTAGAGGCATCTCATGCCTTCTAGGCCTACCATGCCTACCACCGCCACGTCCACGTCTTGACATCTTAATAAAGGTAACAAAAGGTATTAGCACATTTATAAATGTGCTGAAGCTAACTCAATCACGTCCTAATGTGATGGACAATAGTAAATCACTCCATATAAGCACGTAATCACATAAACACATACGAATTTCCTTCCAACATAATGACCATCCCGCGACATTGCTAGAGTTCCAGTTAGAAACAGCAGTGATCAAGTGCTCTTCTAATAAGACTTCCAGAAACCCGTAGACCCAATCAGTATATTAGAACTAAATCCCGTACCCATTTAGCCATATAAGCATGTTATCACATAAACATACAATACATACTAACGTCTCAGCCAAGCGAGACAAATGATTGTGGTACTAACCACTTTCCACGTACCCAAAGTATTCAAACCCGGTACGCTCTGATACCAAGTTGTAATGCCCCTAAAATAAAATGATAAAACCAACTCATAAGCAGAAATAGTATATAAATAAGATACTTTCATTCATCAGAGTTCGTTTCAAATGTTCATCCGAATCTACAGCATGTGCTACAACGTTAAGATAATTAAAAATTAAACATATAGTATATGCCAATAGGCTTACATCTTTCCAAGTCATTACTTGGTTACACAAAAGTGAGCCTAGCACAATACAATTTAAGCATTTGGCTATACAAAAGAATATAACAAAATAAAGAAGCTCTTTCTCCCAAAAGTCCTCCAAGCTATTGCCTTGGCGGACATGTCACCAACACCTGAAAATGATTTTTCCAAATAGGGTGAGCCAAAGCCCAATAGGAAAATGTAACACAATATATGAAATTTAACAAAGATATAAGTATAATGTGCATACACAATGTCGGTGACAAAATATCCACATTTTATATAACTGTAAAGCACCAAATTCATATTTCAATTCATTTTCTTTCAATTCATGAGTCAATTTTTTATATTTCAACACCCAACTGAGACTACAACTTAGTGGTTTTCCAATTCAATACACGACCCACAAACACTTAAATCTTCCATTTTACGGAAATTTTTGTCCGCGGGATTGGCACCCATTTATACACACGATTTCGGGACTTTTACCCTGGACACTCCGGCCACTTAATTTCAATGGAGTTTGTAACGCCCTCAAAAATAAACCCATTAATTATATGTATCATCAGCATGCAATGTTAGAGAGGAAACATTTCATTTATAATATTCATCAGAGTCTTACTAAATAAAAGCATTACATGTACCTCAAATTAAATGCCTACAGGCTTACATCTTTCAAGCCAACACTTGGACAACAAAGTATGAGTTCTAACTCAAACCAATAAAGCCCTAGGCTTGAGTGTTTACATGTACTAACAAATAAAAACAAACAACTGAAAATAGTCTTCAAAATCCAAGTCCCTCCAAGCTAAGTCCTTGGAGGTAGCTTATCACCTGAACCTGAAAATGAATGTTCCAAATAGGGTGAGCCACAGCCCAGTGAAATATACTAAACCAATATAAGCAATGAATAAAGCATAAGCATTCAATAGATGGTTAACAAGATAATCAATTACAACATTATCCAGTCTCATGACGCTATTGTCAATGACACGTTCCACTTTCCAACATTATCAATATGGCTCAGAACCTGGCCAAACTTACAACAGTGAAATCATATATATCATATTCATTTATATGTCAACAAACAATGAGACTCAAGCTCAAATCAAACACTTCATACTTCCAGTTTGATACACATTTTAGTGCTTTATCAATAAACACTTCAATATAAATAAGCACACATAAAAGTGATGCTAATGGAGTAATCCCCCTATCTCCTCCCAAACAAAATCCGTTTAGAGGTCCAATCCCTATCTTCCCCTAAACCGTGAGTAACATCCCTTATCTCCCCTCCACACAAAACAATGATATTAAACACATATACACACAATCAATACACATAATGTCTGTATTAATTCAGCAGTCAAAATAGAATGACTCAATCAATGTGATTAGTTTCAGTTATCCCTAATCCACATGAAATGTCTACAACAATCACGACTATACACGATAGCCCAAAACAGTTATTCTAGATTGGAAATAAATATATCAACAATTCAATAGGCGAGTGATTTAAATTATCCATCTACAAATTTAATCATGAATTCCTCAATCCTTAAATTAATTATACAAATTAATTAATATATACAACTAGGGTTTTTCCCAAATTATCAAAGTAACCCCAACATATCAACATACCAAATAAAAACCTAAAATAAATGGAGTAGGAATCCTACCTCGAAGAAACAACCCAAATGGAGAAGACAGAGATGAATACCCAAATACCAATGTGCTCCAAATCGTCAAATGTTCAGATTAATGAAAGCTCGACTCCCTCTCATCTTTTTAATAAAGTAACTAGGGTAGAAACACATCTAAACAGATCAACCTAAGAGAGAAGGTGAGTAGGGAGAGAGAGAAGTCGGACCTAGGGTTTGGAATCAAAAAGAAGATGAAAAAGACTGATCAAAACCGCTGCTGTGTATATAAACTGGAGATCGCTCGAGCGAGACTTGGTCGCTCGAGCGACCAGACACGAAGATACGCTCGAGCCAAGGAAGCTTGCTCGAGCCAACAACCCAAAAGCTCGCTCGAGCGAAGAAATCTCGCTCGGCAAAGAACTCAAACCCTCAGGTCTGATAGACGCTGAGAGAGAGAACTCTCGGCTCGAGCGAAGAATGAACTAACTCGCTGGAGCGAAGAAAAGCTCGCTCGAGCCAAAAACTCTGCTCTCAGGTCTACTACAAAACGCAATCCTCGCTCAATCGAAGAAAACCTGGCTTGAGCGACGGACCAAAAACAAAGAGCTCGCTCGAGCGAATAACCGCTCGCTTAGAGCAAAGGGTCAAAATTCTGGGCAGCAACCCTTTGCTCCAAGCTCAACCAACCTGCTACAAACCTGCCCATTGCATCCCCCAACTCAGAAATAGGAATTAAAGGAACGGTAACATCATAATACATGGCAGGGCTACGGAACCTAAGTCCGGATACAATAATCAATGGGAAAAGACCGGGTCGCTATAGAGTTCATCCTCTATCTCCTCCCAAACATAAGAGTACATTTTATTCTCCCACCCAATGGAGTACATCCCCTTTCATCTTCCACACAATGGAGTACATCCCATTCTTTCCTCCAAACATCATACATATACGATGTATTTACATATTGTCATATTCAAAGACAACCGACGTCAGATTAGTTTCACTTTACCTAATCCTCATGCATTTTCTACAACAATCTAATCTATGCCCCAACGATAGCCCAATATAGATATTTCTAAACAGTATATACAGTCTTCTCAATGGATAAATTATACCAAATTTCCATAGGTGGGAGACAACACGTGTTGAGTCCACCATTTACACATCACAATCATCCAATTGCACATTATCATTTTTTAATTTTAGTTATTTGTACAAAATAACAATTTGACCATTTAAGGCAAACTCCTTTTTTCCATATATCAACCCAATGCCAAAATTTACTATATTGCCACCATAGAACCTGATATTTGGAACCCCATAACCATTTATTTCACACTCATTTAAGAAACCCTCCTTTTTATTCACACCAAACCTTAGGTTTGTTCAAAATACTCCCAAATCCACCATTGTTACACAACGACAATAACTAAGCTAAAAACCATATGAAAGTGTAGAAATCCTTACCTCAAAGAGAAAATACGAGCCAAGCAAGCGTAAAACTTCAAAGATGCCAAATCCAACCTTATTCGGATCAAAATGGAGATCTTGAGATGGTCTACCTTTTTATCAAAGGGATTAGGGTGAAGAAATCATAAAAACTAGGTGAAAATGTAGAGAGAGAGAGAGAGTGTTTTAGAGACAGAGAGGGTCTCAACTTTAGGTTTAGGGAGAAAAGCATCTGAAAAAGTGATGTAAAAAGTCTTTTTTTTTGCGTCTGATATGCCACACAATGCCGCTCGAGTGCAAAAAGTGACGGCTCGAGTGTAAAAAACACACATGTAGTAGTTTTGTAGAGGTAGACCAACGGCCGAGGCAGGAAAGGCGCTCGAGCTATAGTTTAATGCTGCTCGACGTGTAGAAAACACTCTCTTAGTAAGTTTTTCAGAGCCTGTAAGTACTGAGATTTCCAAAGCCGCGCTCGAGTGGAGGAAGTGCTGGCTCGAGCAGGAGGACCAAAATTCTGGTTTCAACATAAGGTTTGAAAGACAAGTGACAACCTGGCCCAAACACAACGCACAACAACCGGAAAAAGCCAATTTCAAAGAGTACAAGGAAGCAAGAAGGTTAACAACAATATGAAAGCATTAAAGCCTGAGTTTGGGATACACAAGAAGTTAGATCAAAACCGTATCACTATATTTAACTAAATTAATAAAAGTAGAGAAAAAAAAAACATAGTTATAGTCAACTCCTTTTTTTTTTTAATTAAAAAAATCAATACTCATAAAAGATGTTATGACAACCACTTAGTTACTGGTTCGTACCATAAAAGATGTTTATGACTAAAGCTTAGTTACCTGGTCCGTAAAAAACAAAATAAAAAATGCAACTATAGTTAACTTTATAAATTTACCTTTTTATAGCTATAATTCATTCATCAAGGCTTCAAAGTGCCACACCATGCTTTGTAAATCAAAAATCACAAAATGGGAATGCTAATTGTAGGAACGCTTAAAAAAAAAAATACAAAAAAGAAAAGAGAAAAAGCAAATGCAATGCCTTTCCATGTAGAGATGTAAAGATAGAGAAAGATGATGTCATCAACCAAAATCATATTTGATCAATCCTAAACACTTGCAGAATTTATTCATTGTGATTAAACTACCTGCCCCTAAATTAAACTATAAGACCTTCCCCAAACTATTAACTTTTATCAATGATTGTAAACCCACTTCTTGCAATGATATTTGGAGGATTCATCCGAAGCATCATACCAAACCCAAAAAAAAATTATTATTAATAATAATAATAACATAAAAATTGAAAACCTAAAGCCAGGTTTTGAACTACTACGCTTTAACCGCTGAAACATTATCAAGAGGTCTTTTTAGGATGATTAATGTTTGTTTTGGCAGACTAATTGGCATACATTTTTTCTGTTGTGAGGTGCTTTGTTAGTCATTTTCCTCTTTGTTTAAATATATACAAAAACAATGATACATAAGAAATACCCCACATTATGCAGTGTAAGTCATAAATTGTTAAATAGACTAACACACAATACCCAAATAATCTGAATTGTAATTTATTTAAATAATGTAGTTTTATCTTTTATGTTATTTTCGATT
>NW_021028864.1:70215-84067 GCF_004153795.1 Camellia sinensis | reverse complement strand
GCCAATCTCTAACACCCTCATTCTCTTCATTAGTATTCCCTTCGTTGGGCTAAAACTGCACTCGGGAATAAAGGACTATTGACGTGGGTAAGCCCATAAAGGTCATAGCCCACTATGAACAACCCAAGCCCATCACTTAGAGCCCAATACATAACCCAGTTGGTGAAGTCCAGAACAGCTGGAACCCAACGTGGCATAAAGAGCTAATGACATTCAGACATACGGCAAGTAAAGGACAAACCACATCAACAGACAGATCTGCAAAGTTATTGCCACTACACATCACCATTAATACAGCCCATCACAGCATTTATTACGACAACACCTCTCCGTCGGAACAACACCCCCTTACCCTGAACAAGGTAAGCTACAGCATAGACTTTCGGCCAAGATGACAGGTCAGAAGGGACAGCGAAATGATGACCAAAGGATATAAGCAAACGTTGAAGACAAGAAGAATGTTAAGTTTTTCTATCTCCAGTTCATATCTCTACATTACACTTCTCTCTCTCTAACTTGCTCGCGGCGTAGTGGATAGCATAACCTCCCAACCAACTAACAACTACTACTCAGCAGCACAGAGCATAGCCTCAATGCCTATAGAAGCACAACAGTACAAGGGGCAGCATAGCAGATCAGCAACAAAGTAAAGTAATGCAGCATTTGTTCAGCAGAGTAGAAGAGCAACAGCCTAGCAGCAAACTCATAGCAGCAGTACACAGCAAAAGATAATACAATATATGCCAGATTCAGCCCATAAGGAATAGCAGTCTTGTACTGAATGCATCCTTCAAATAGATAACCAAAAGGCCAATTATGTACAATATCAGTATTAAAAAGGACACCAATAAACTTATCTGAGAACTACTTCAAAGACTGGCGCATTCTTGCAGCCTGGCCCTCTGAAAAGTTCTCCAAAATTTAAATAACATAGCACAGCCCCCATCAGACCTATAATAAGCACTCCAGTACTGTCTTCGAGGAGCAGCAGAATGGAAAAAACCCACCTACAGGAAGTTGAGCTTAGACCTGTAGCAAAAACCACTATGTGAACCTCACAAACTCAAACCCCACAGAGATACAAAGACACGCAAAGCTTAACACACTGAGTAGAGAAAGGGATAAGAAAATGAATAAAAGAAAACCACTTCAAAAATGTAGATCTCTCATTCACTCAATCCACAACAAACATCTCTCTCACACACGGTACTAGCTCCAAGACCTGCAGAGAAAACAGTTAGTTTGTAATAAATCACAGCAGATGTGATAACAGACCTATCAACAAGGCTCACACAATATATGGTCTCACAAGCTCAACCCTCAGACACTCCCATCTCAGAATGAAGGAACAGGTTAATGAGAGAAGCAACATGAAAGGATAATAGTAAGCCAAAAAACAACACTCTGAAAATATAGCACTCCCATCACTCAACCCACAACAAAAAATTCCTTATACAATGTGTATACCAAGAACAATCAAACAGCTTCTCCAAACAGATACGAGGCCCAAAACCCTTCCATAAGTAAGTTACAGCCCAGACAAACCGGCATAGAAGAGTTAGAATTATAGGAACTTACTTCACTCAACCCTTCACATACCTCCACTACCTAATTTTGGACTCACAGTCACTCAACCCTCTATCCCTACCTTAAAGCCAGCTTGGCAACCTGCAAAGATCAGATATGGAAGAGATTAAGCAGCAAAAAACCTTCTTTTTTTTTTTGGAAGCTAACACTCTCTCAAACCAGAATATGTAGGGCTCACCACACTCAACCCAAAAAACCTTCCAACACTCCACACACAATGTCTTGGATATATAGCAGCCATATAGTGTAATCCCACCTGCAAAGACAGAATATACATATGGCAATTTACAATGTGGTGGTTGTTTTGAATTTTTTCCCACATAAATTTGAAAGAAATTAAAGAGACTTACCTAATGCATGGTGATGGAACAAACTAAAACAAACAAAGAGGGAACAAAGAAAACAACCTATTCGCATTAATGTGTTTGGGAGGGGAAATATTAGGTACACACCTAACATTATTTGATGTTTTGTCTTATAAAAGAAACCTAATAAGAAAAAAATTCAGGTTTCCAAATTCAGTGTTCTTGGTTGTTCAAAACAAAAAATAAAAAATTAGTGTTCTTAAGGGAAAGTTTTCCATTCCAAAACACAAGTACCAAAATGTGGATTCATAGAAGACTTCTATTTTATTTGTTTAGCTTCAAGACATCTATTATCTTTAGAACAACACCAAAACTATGCATGACCAAAAAAAAAAAATTCTCAGATATCAAGATGCCATTTTACTCACCCCGTATTTCAGCATCAAAACCCACATGTAATGATGATCTTATTAATTTTTCTTCATCACCATCGGCATACAAAATCTACAAAAAAAAAAATAATCGCACCCTGAACAAGTTTTTTCTTCAAGTAAAAGGGGAAACTGGTTGATATAGCCAGGTATTGGGCAGCAAAAGTTCACGACTTCAGAGGCAGGAGCAATTAGGTTCAAGTCGATAACATACACCAGTAAGAGAAAAATCCCAAAAGAGCGCAAGTCAAAGACTGGAAAAAGTTATTGTACACTTTGATTTAACACTAACCCAAGATATACCCAAGAAGCAAACAAAGAATAGATGAAGTAAACCTCTTTATGGGTTTTGGCAATTTAACATGTAGAAGAAATCTATGCACAAAAGCATATATGAGTCAATGAGAATGTTCTCACCCTGTGCTCCTTTTCTGTATAGTCAAATGAATGAATAGTGCCATCCTAAAACCTGTAGAGACAATTTAACAATGAGAAAACTTTTACAAGAAATTTTATTGTAATGTCACAAATGTCATTGGAAATAATATATTTATATACATAGAAAATAAACAAAACTCAAAGTTAGTTGGCATGAATTCAAGATCTAGTCACATATGCAGTTCAAATAAGTAATCTAGGTAGTCTTCCATATTATCTGATATGAGATGTTGCACAGCAATAAGAAGATGGGTGCACTGTCAGATTGACATAAAGATCTTGAGAAACAAGGATGTCGCAAAAGTGATAACATAATATCAAGATTCTTAAAGTACTCACACATTGTCCAATGGCCACCAAACTTTTATCTTGCAACCAACCAGTTCTTTACCGTAATTTTTGATATCACATCGCACTTCAGAAACCTGAATTGGCAATATTAACCACAAATAAAATTGAGAGAGGAGTAATACACCATTATCTAGGGGTGTAGTCATGTCAATCACAAAACAACTTCAAACAAAAGCAAGAGACGTTGTATATTAGAGCTTGATATGCCTTGGTGGGCCCATTCCACCAACTACTTAAGCTTTTGGGACAACTGATCACCTAACTTGGTATTGGAGCTCTTGGTTTTAAAGCTCTTCATATGTGTTTATCATGTTTGTCAGTGAGCAAGCAGTTTTGTATGTAATTGTCAAATAATAGGTTGCCAAAGTAACAAACCAGAAATTGAAGAAAACTGTCATCATATAATCAGAGGAAAAGAACTAAAGATATAATGGAGCCAATTCTGGCATACTAACCTCCAAAACTGTCATCATATAATCATTAAAACTTCTAAGGTTATCCTTCTGAGCTTCTTGAGTAGCTGAAACCATTGCCATCTCATGTACCTGATGTGAACATGTTGAAGTTCAATGTGACCACACAACTAAACATTTTTTTAGCTAAGAAATAAATATTGTGTGCCCGTGCATGAAAGTGACTGAATACATTGAGATATGCAACACATTCAGTATCATGCAATTGAATTGCAGACCTAAAAAATATATACTACAATAATAATAACACAGAAATACAGCACCACTACTCTTATAGCAGTGTCAAACATGTTAAACCAAGATAATTCATCAAGCTTTACTCATAATGAACAGATTGCTGATATCAACGTAGAAGACAAGAAAACTTCACTTTCAAAACAGTTCCACCTCTGGATTTGTGACTAGTAATCTATATAAAGTGGTACTCTACAACATACCAATTTGAATTGTAGACTTCGAGAAAAAGACAGACATACACACATGGAAGTATAATATATGCAGTAGAGAACATCATGCCAACAGGGCCCTATCACATCTTGGACTATTATTAATATCCCAAAAGAAAAGGCAACAAAATTGATAATCACAGTGATGCTCTATTACTGAAGGAGCTATGCTATGTACATCAGTGGTATTTCAGCCTTAATTGATGAATGAGGAATCTATTTGTAATGAAAGCTTAAAACAGAATCTAAACATCAAAAGATGATAGTAGCATAACATCACAGACCAAGAAACTAACAATAACAAATACTTAAACAGATAGAAATATAGAAAAGTTTATTGAGGGACATACCATCTGCTGAAGAAAGAAGTAGAAACATGTAGGATAATGATCAAACAGGTGATAGGCTTTCAATGAATTGATAAGTATTGTTACACCAACTTGCTACCCAATCATCAAGATCATCTGTGGATAAATGATGAAACTCCTTCAATGCCTTGGACTTGACATTATAAGAAACAACTTTGCCCCAGACAGCTAACACCAGTGTAAAATCTTTTTCATTTGCTCCCTTCACAACACAGAGCACATTAAATTCAGAGCATGTGATTATGGTTTTGCTAACACACATACACACGCACACAATTAACAACATTCAAGATATACTATCTATGAAAAAAAACATCTTACCAGTGATGCTTTTGATCAAATGAAGCAGTGTACCAGGTAAATACCCTTCTTCACTTATGGTGTGTTTGGTTGGGGGATTTGGGGAGGGATTTGGAAAGGGAAAGGGTGTGTGAAACTATGTGAAATATATACATATTTTATTCACATTTCACCTACTTTTTCCATTTCCTTTTCCAAATCCCTCTCCAAATCCCCCAACCAAACACAACATTAGTGAATCTCTGTTTTGCTCCTCCCTTCGAATCTCTCTCGCTCTCTCTACGTACAATGCGATGAGACGATTCAGAGAGATTGAGGCTGAGCTCCTGCAGAGTTGCTCTCATCGAACCCTTCTCTGTGCCTTTTCTGAATCTCGAGTGAAAGACTAGACCGAAAACCCCTTTCTAAGATATGTAGAACCCTTCTCGATGAAGAACGAAGCCCTAAAAGGATGAAGATTAAAGGAAACTGAACAATAGCCAAATCAAGTGCACAAAACAAGAGTAAAACCTTAGAATTTTATAATCGAATAGTAATACATTCAAGAAAAAGCAGAGACAAAGAAAGAAAGAGAGAAGCGAGAGAGTAACTAGCCTTCTTTCTACGTTCGTTTTGATTAGATAGTGGGTGGCACACGATGTGCGCAATTTAAATAAGTAGGGATAAAAAAAAAAAAAAATTAATATTATAATGTGTACTTAGCTTAACTGATATGAGTTCTCGTACTTAAATTCATGATCATGGGTTCAAGCCTGGTCTATCTCTTTGTTTAACTTTTTTTTAAAAAATAAAAAATACTATCACATGGCATGAGGAGAGTAAAGCCACATTTGTTTAACTTTTTTTAAAAAAAATAAAAAATACTGAGCCACATTTGTTTAACTTTTTTTAAAAAAAATAAAAAATACTGTCACATGGCATGAGGAGAGTAAAGCCACCATAAGAGGTGTTCACTTTATAATAGTATAAGGTGCTCACTTTATAAGCTTCAGGACACCATAAGAGGTGTTCACTTTATAATAGTATAAGGTGTTCACTTTATAAGTTTCAGGACACCATAAGAGGTGTTCACTTTATAATAGTATAGATAGATAGATGTATTTTGAATTTTTTTTAAAATTTTTGTTTTGTGTTTGGCGCCCAAATTTTTTATTTTGACGCGTATTTTTATTTTGGTCATACTATTTACGACAGAAATTGCATGTCGCAAAAAGTAAAATATTTTTAACGACAATTATATGCGTGTCGCGGAAAGTATATTTTTTAACAGTTGGCTTTTTGTGCGCCGTAAAAAATATAATATTTTTAACGGTCGGCTTTTTTGCGTCGTGAAATGTTTAATATTTTTAACGGGTGGTGTACGCATGTCGTGTATAGTTGATGTATTAACGGCATGTCATATGCACGTCGTAAAAAGTTTTATTATTTACGACTAACATTGCAAGCCGTTAAAAAATTATCATTATTAACATTCACGGCCTACACAATAGACACGCCGTAATTGAAAAATTATTTACGACATGCAAAAAAAAAAGTCGTAAAAGTGAAAAATCACGACTTGTGTTTACTGTATGTCGTTAATGTAGAGCCGTAAAAATATTTTCAAACTATGAAGGCTATTTTGACTTACTTTGCCTCCGTTTGGGAAGTGGATTGGCTTTTTGACTTTTTTAGCTATTTTAGCCTGGGGCTAAAAAACCTGGTTTGAGAAGAATTTTTTGACTTTTTTGACTTTTTGATGAGGTGTCTTTATGACAAATTACCAAACTGCCCTTGACACATGATTCTCATGGCAACTCTGTCACGACCCAAACCCGGCCCTATGGGTTTAGCACCGTAACCGGCCAGTAAGCACTGCAACAATAGCTTCTTTCTCAGCCAAAAACCAGCTTTTTAGCCCCCAAATATGTCCTCTAAGAACCTCAGCTCAATGACGGAGGTGTGTGGTTAAGGGTTGTGGTGTAAAAGTAAAGAACAACACCCTTTTCAAGCACCAAAAATAGAGATATAAAGGGAGATATATACTTGTGCCTTAGGAAATTTTCTGAACCTGTGGAATGGAGAGGGAGACTCTCTTATAGAAAAACAAAGGGTTCAAGCTTCTTGGAGAAGCTAAACTTGGATGCAATCCCTCCATACAGTTTGTGCCTTCCAGCTGGCACAACTGGCATCCATACAGTCTGCCAAAACAAGGGGAAAGCTGCTAACCACTTAAAGTGGTCGGCCTGCTACTTGCAGTGGTCACCCGACCACTTCAAGTGGTCTCCCAAAAAAAAAGTGGTCGACAAGGGGAATTGATGGTCTTCACACTGAAAGCAAGCCAATGGTGTGGTGGGAGGCCTGCAAACGTGGCCCAAAGACCAAGAAAACCAATTTTCCGACCAGAAAACCGTTTGGTGGGAGGAAAAGTGGTCTCCAAGGAGAAAAACTGGTCTCCCACCCTCATGCTACCTTCCAAACAAGGGAAACAAGGTTTGTGCCAAAAACAAACCAACACGGATGCAAAACAAGATTTCAGGAGGCAAAGCACGCAGCCGGGAGCCTCGAAAACTGGCTGTTGAGTACCAAAAGTGGTATACGACCACAAGAGTGGTCTCCCGGACCATAGTGTCCTTCTAGGGAGAGGAAGCAAGGTGTGGTTCAAAAACCAAGCCAAACGGAGAACGTTAAGCAGTCCCGAGACAAGACGCACGGCCGAAGGCTCTAAAAATTGAAAACTAGTCTCCAAACGGGAAAAGTAGCCAACGACCACGGAAAGATGGTCTACAAGACCTCTCCCTCCCTTAGGCAAGGAAAACAAGGCTTGGTCCGCAAACCAAGCCAAAGTACAAAGAGTTTAGAGGCCCGGAGGCGAGGCTCTCAGCCAAAAACTCCGAAACCTCGAAACGAACACGACATGCGCAATCACCGAGCGCTCAGTCGATGACGTCTGAGTCTTAAGGTCGGTCAAAAATGGGGTGTCTACAACTATAGCATGTCGTAAAAAAAGTAATAACAACGCACAAAATCTGTCATTAAATAGTTTTTAATGGCGTATGAAACATGTCGTTGAAAGTGAATGACTTTGCATAACTGGTCATAATATAACGCGCGTTGCACGTCGTAGAAGGGTTTTTACGACGTGCAATGCGTGCCATAAAAACCCTTTTTTGTTACATGATCTCTACACGCTCCTCTGTATCAAACGATTTGACCACTCTATAATCTCCTCTCTGATCACGAACTTGAACTGGTTGAAGCACTTCATCGATGATTGCAAGTCCAATCCCTCAATCCTCTCCAATCCTTCTCTCTCCTTCTTCCAAGACTACCTTGAAAGGTATGATATAATTCATTTTTATGTATTTATATACTTTCCTATTGAATTTGCTTTCTTATGTATTTTTATATGAATTTTTGGTGGTTTAGTGGAGTGAATTGATTTTGAACTAGGTTGTATTCTGTTTTCTATAAATTTTTTAATTGAAGAGACACTTGAAACAATTCGAAATAAGTCAAATATTCAATTCGATTGATTTGATCAATTTCATCACAAACTTTCCGTCGGATTTCCATAGTTTGCATTGTTTAAGATGGTATGGCATTAGTAACAAATTGAATCAAGATTGCTCTCCCTGCCAAGGGAAGCACGCCAGTTTCCCAACCAATCAACTTACTTTGAAGCTTCTCCAAAATGGAGTCGAAATGATTTTTACTAACCCTAGTGTGAAGCAAGGGAACTCCAAGGTATTTCCCCAAATTTTGGGTCAATGGAATACCACATAGATTGCTAAGATCTTTAGCTCTCCTCCTTTCAATGTTAGGATAAATGAACATGTTGGATTTGTGAAAGTCCACTCTAAGCCCAGAGATTTTACTAAATTCATTTAGCACTTCCAAAATGATAGTGCAGTTTGCACTGTCAACTTTAACAAACAAAGATCAAATCATCCGCAAAGAATAAGCGTAAAATAATGGGCCCAGTTTTTGACATTTTGAGACCCATCCACTCTTTTTTCTCCATCAGTGATAAGCGTAAAATAATGGGCCCAGTTTTTGACATTTTGAGACCCGTCCACTGTTTTTTCTCCATCAGTGATAATCACTCAGCATTGAAGTCCACATCATTCTGATTTTTGGGTTAAAAAACATTTCATCATTTTGAAAATGAAATGAGAAAATTGTGTACAAGTCACGAACCACCACTAATTTAGGATTATTGTAAGTTCTTTTAAACTAAAATTTAATAATATCATAAAGTAGAAGTTAAAAGCATTAGTTTTCTAATTTTTAAATAATTAATTTATTTAATTTATTTAATTATTTCTGTCTAATAAATTATAAGTAGAAATTACATTAAACAATCTGATACATATTCCCAAATTAAAATAAATCATAATCACCTCTTAAAATTTATATCAAACAATCCCAATGTCACGACATGTAACGCATATTAAAATGGAGAAAAAATTATAAAAAAAAATAAAAAATTTCTCAAAATTTGACATTCGTAACAGAATAAACTCTGAGTTTTTTATTTTATCAATTTAAACTCTAATTTTTTGATTTATTTTTTATCTAAATTATTTGCCTATTTTCGTTAAGTAAAACTAACAGAAAAATGGTATTTTATTCATTAAAATTAACAAAAATGGTATTTTAGAAATTTTATGAAATGGTATTTTAAACATTTTATACACACCTACATTGAATTTAGGGATGCAACTTGTGCAGGTGTGGGCGGATTGAGAGGTTATTCAAGCTTAGCTCAAGTTGTACTAGAATCTACTCAGCCCGTCCAAACCTGAATTGTAACCCAAGATTGTCTGTTAAAACCCGATCCGAGCTAAGTTCGAACTGCTTGAGTTTTCCAAATTGTTCGAATTATACAAAAAATTGAGTTTTTTTTTTTTTTTTGTGCAACTAACTTAATTAATTGGTTAAAATTGCACTCTATTAACAATTTTTTTCCTTTTTTGTAAAATTATTAATAACATTAAATCAAATAATTTATATAATGTAATAGATATGAGAATTAAATAACAAATGTGTCGCTATGATGGCATTTATAATTTCTGAGTAATAAAAGAAAAAAAAAAGATTTTGTATTGTGTTTATAATATATATTCAATATGATTTAACAATCTAAATTCTTTTAACATCATCTAATAATGACTAATAATTTACGTATACATTTAATATTTTTTATATATTTACATTTATATAATTCGGATTTCAAGTTGTCTGAGTTGTTTAGTGTCTTTGTTCAAATCTGCTCAAATTTAATTCAGATTTTTGAATTTTTATCCAAATCTGTGCCGAATTCAAAAATATTTTGCCTAGGTCCTAAAACAAAATCGGGTTGAGCTTGTGTTGATTGAATTGAGCCCACTCAAGTTGTACCCAAATTGAATTTAATGACTAAAATACTCTTTCGAGAGTTTATAAATTAAAGATAAGTGATTTAAAATGAAATATAATTATAATTATATTGCTAGTAAGAAAATAAGCAAAAACCCATGGGACATTTTAGTGATGTATCTATCTATACTATTATTAAGTGATGCTCGACTTAGTGTCCAAGCCTTTTCTTTATTCCACGTGATAGATTTTTCTATTTAAAAAAAAAATTACACAAAAAGGTAGATAAGGTTTGAACCAAAACTTTCAGTTTCATTAAGAAGACTCTTATCACGTAACCATACATATTACAATATTTATTTTTTATTTTTTTTATTTATTTAAATTACACATGTGTTTTATGTGTCACCCCTAATGTTACATGAAATACCGATGCATTAACAGTGACGTTACATCTCTATTGTTAAAAATATGACGTTCCCCATTGCATTATTGTGTATTGCTCTTGTTTAAGGATAATGTCTTTTTTTTCTTCCTTTTCTTTCTTTTTTCAGGTTTGGTAATATTATATTACATTTTTATAGTATATCATTAAAATTTTTTAATAATTCTCAAAAGACATTCTCATTGTATTCTGTTTTTTATAGTATATCATTAAATTAGTGTTAAAAAAATATATTATAATATTATAGATTATTTATTAAATTCATCTCTTACTGTTACTTTTTATTTGAACTGTTTTGACGATAGACTAAAATAATTTTGAAATCTTTCATCATTTTAAAAATCAAATAAGAAAATTGTGTGCTTTTAAACGTGGGGCAATTACTTATCAGTGAGAGTTGAGAAATTATACTATAAATCAGTGGGAATCTTTTTGTAAATTACAAAACAAATGAATGAAACAACTTCAATTACAAAGGTGGGTGAAAAAATTGTTTTCACGCGCCACTCACCACCCTTTTCTTCCTTTCATTTTCTGTCAGTGTCCTCTCTGTATCTCAAAAAATTATTAATTAATTATGAATATATCATGTGATGATCATATTCTATGTCAATTATAAATTTTTATATCTTTTCATATTTATATCTGAAGTCACTGATTTTTTTTTAAATTTTAATCTTGATAAATTGTTATTTTTTCATTTTATTTATTTATTTATTTATTTTAATTTGAGAAGTTAAATCTCAATAAGGTTTATAATCACAACTAAAGATTACAATTCGTATTCGATTGAGTTTTTATTCTTAATTACTTTAATCAAAATGAATACTAAAAAAAATTAATTTTAAAAAATTAATTTTTTTTAAAAATAAAAATATATATTAAATGATGAGTATTTTTATTTTTATTTATTTTACCAAACTCACTTTGTTTTTAAATATAATTTATAGGTTGTTTTAGATTATTTTATAATTTTTATCAAAATAGACTCACGTGAGAGTAGTTATTCTCTCCCTATATTTGTTTAGGCTTTCATGGTGGGCTCTTTGCTAATCAACCTTTAGGGTTGGTTCGGGATGTTTTAAAAAAGTATATTTTTTGACTTATTGACTTATATGGGTTGAGTTTGAGTTAGTGTCTCTAGTTACTGGGAGAGAGAAAGAAGCGGCAAAAAGGGGCGGGAACTGTACGAAATTTTTGTAGGGCGGCGGGACAGTTGGCCACAGCTTATCAGAGCTTGCCACGTGTCACTGGAATGGGAAGCGTTACAGTCGCTGTGATTGAAGAGACGTTTTGACCGGATATAGTGATACCCGAGGTAAACTTAGCTCGGCTGGAAAGGCTAAAGGATTTTTAGCTCGGCTGGAAAAGCGTAACAAACTCTAGCTCGGCCAGAAGGCTGGTAATCCCAATCATGTTGCACAAATGGAATTAAGGGGCAATTGAGAGGGTAATTTTTGGGAAAAATTGGGCCGAGCTTCGAGTTGGGTTTTGAGGCCCAAAACGCAGAGGACTAGGTAAAAAGGCCGTACTGAATACTCCGGCCTAGAAGGCAAGGTTACTCCGGCCTTGGGGAGACAAAGTTACTTCGGCCCAAGGAGGTGAGTTTATTCCGGCTCAAGAAAGGATAGTTGCTTCGGCCCAAGGAGGAGTAAAGCTACTCCGGTCCAGAGGCAACTCGGAGTTAGGCCGGCCTCATTGTTAGTCCGGTCGCGACATACTCTGGTTAGGTCAGTCAGAACTTGCTACTTGGAAGTTTGATCTAATCGCACCAAGGTTGAACAAGGGCAGCCGAAGTAATGAGTTAGTAGAGAAGACCGAGCTAAGGATAATTCGGCCTTCTATGTGGCTCAGCATAACCAGTGTTATTTCGGTCATGTGGTAGTTCGGCCATGGAGAAAACCATCCCACTTGGTTTAAGCAGTGGGGGAGGGTGTAAAAGGATAAGCATTATCCTTAGGAGTATGAATCCTAGGAGGACTCTGCATGGAGAAATACAAGTCCTACTAGGATTATGCCACTCGAAACCTATAAAAGCTCACAAGCACCACCTTGGAGGAGGTAATTGAACACAATACTTTTTGAGAGCATAAATCTTTGTCTATTTGTCAAGCTTACTGACTTAGGCATCGGAGAGGTTTCCGGCACACACCCGCCGGCTAGCTCACGTTTGTGTTTTCAGGTGACAAAGCGACGTCGTACGGAGGAGCGTGGACTTGGTCAACAGGATTATACGAGGAGAATTATTTCCTCCCCGTACAATTAATTCCGGCATTTCCGACCGGAGTGTTCATCCCTTTTTCAGGTAATGATCAAATGATCAGGGACGTCAGACTGAATTCAGGAGTATTTCCAAACCACCTCTCTACAATTGGTGCCATCTGTGGGAATACTCAAGTACGTTCATGGCAAGCATAACAGATGATCCTTCGCTCGTTGTTGACAATGTTACACCAAGAGATGATGTTACTCCAAGAAACATGCTTGGACCAGAGAATATCGCCGCAAGACGGGCCCTGAATTTCAACTCAGTAGCTCAAACCTCACCCTCAACCTCAATGCAGGAGACTATACAAACGATCATGGATCAACCGAAACGAAATAAGCAACGCCTTGAAGATATGGTGGCCGGTAACGAGCGTTTATGTAACGAATTGGCCTTGAAGGTAGCCAAATCCCAACAGACCGCATGTCTTGATCGGGGTCGATCCCCAGGAAAAAAGGACGATCGACGACGTCGACTTCAGAAACACGGTAATGGCAGCGACTCTGACTCACCATCCCAGGAGCTAGCTCATCCGAAAGGAGTCCGTACGTAAGGCACAGGCGAGGGAAAGAAAGTGATGATTCAGATGAAGAAGACAGGCATGACCCTTTCGTACGATAGATTGCAAGGGTTGTGCTGCTTAAAAAGTTCAAAGCACCACCGTTCACCCTGTATGACGGAAAATCGGATCCCATCGACCATATTCGTCATTACAAACAAGCGATGACATTGCATGCTGATAACGAAGCCCTCATGTGTCGAATGTTTCCAAGTAGCTTGGGACCGTTGGCCGTTAGATGGTACTATAAACTGGAGCCGGTGTCAATAAGAAGCTTACTTCAGCTCCAAAAATCCTTCAGGGCAAGATTCATCACCAACGAAGTTCAGCCAAAATAAGCCGACTCTCTCTGGGCGATGCAGATTAAACCAGAAGAGACCCTCTGTGAATATTCGGCGTGCTATTGGAAGTGTTTCAACTTGGTAGATGGTGCCTGCAATGATTCTATGGCCATTACCGCCTCTAAGATGGGATTACACCTCGATAGTTCTCTCTGCAGTTCGTTGACCAGACGGCCTCCCAAAACAGTTTTCACTGATCGAT
>NW_021028864.1:19093-70190 GCF_004153795.1 Camellia sinensis | reverse complement strand
CTTTCGAGCTGGATTTCCGCGCAAGACAAACCGGACATGATTCACCCATCAGAAGCAAGCGAGTCCCCTGGCTTGCACGCCAGTTTTATTGTGCTTTGCTTAGTTAATTTGTAATTAATTAGGATTTATGTAATATTTTGGACTGTACTATTCTTTCATTCGGGACATGAAATATTTTGGACCGTATTTATTTATTCGGACCCTCTGCGCTGAGGGCACAACGTGTAAAAGTTGTGGGTTGAGTTTGTATGTCCCTCCAAACCCCACGTCGCTTTCTCCCTCTTTATTTATCCGCTTTGATGGTTGATTAGGGCATGTTTAAATATTAGCATACAGTTTTATGAAACATGTTTACATCATTCATCTGTTTTGCACTGCACGGGGCTCGGCGCACCATACTAACTGCATCGTACTTTCAATTCCAAATTGAATACATGAGTAGTTCGTAGCATCTCATATACCAGTCTTAGAATAGCCGAGGCTGCCTATAGTTGCATTTCGCCATTGTGTTGGCATAGACATTTTCTGTGATACTTAGGATACTGCATGATTTCTAAAAGGTCTATTGGCTTGAGTTACTCAGTAAGTTTTATGGCTTAGCATCCTTTCTGCATGCGCTGTGAGTGCTGCCATGAATAGCATGCTTTACCATGAGGCCTATGTGCTTATCTGATACATCTCTGAGTGTGCCTGTGGTTGAAGGTTGGGTTATTGATTGGAAAAATCATCAAATGTTTTCTCTAAATCTTCTGGGTTGCAACTATTTATATAAAAAAAAAATATGTTTAGTTCCATTCGCGATCCACTTGTATGCTGTGCGCTCTATATCCAATAAACCGGGTGAATAAGAACTCGCAATGTTTTCAAAAATGATATCATGGTAGTAGTTAGCTCGGTCTATGACGGGCAAGCGGGGGTGCTCACAAGTGACCTCCCAATCGTACCCAAGTTCCCGAGCCGAGGCACTTTCTGATCACGTGGCCTTTTGGCACCGAGTCAGGGTTTCCTAATTTCCCAAATAAATAATTCGTACTCTGTATCTGCAGTAATTGCACTTCCTAAAAAATCATTTCCTAAAACGATTTGCCGATTTGACTCTTTGGTTCAGATTAGAACCGTGACAACGAAAGTCTGAGTCCGAGCTGAGCGAGGTCCCCGCGGCTGTTACACTGCTCGATCTGCCGCCTGTTCTCTTGTTTCTCTCTTCGTCTCTCGATCGCCTCTGCTCCTCTTCGCCGCTCTCTCTCGCCTCCTCTCAGATATAGTTATAGAGACATATTGATATAAATATGAAATACTATAGAGAGCTAGAACTATGAAGGTTTTCACTCTTAGAGCATCAATTCTGACATATTCATCTTGGAACTTCAAGTTTGTATTTCACATATAGAACTAAACTATTTCTGCAACAAGTAGTTGCACTAAAGTAGCTTTGTATCTTTTAACTTTTCTTTTCCCCACTTTTTTATAGAATTACTTTCTTGTATGACACTTCAAGCACATCATGGATTGTATTGTCTCGCCACCAAATTAATCTTGCCTGCCATGATGTCATTTTGATGAAAGACGTACCAGCCTCACCATTTTTGCTAGTGGTCACCACTTTTGATGTGCCAGACCAGAAAATGATTAATGCTTTTCCACTAAAATCTGCTTCACCCATGTATAATGATGCATTCTGGTGGGCTATATTCATTTTTCTGAGTGTGCACAAAAGGTCGTGAAATTGATCAAGTAATGAAATTACTTATTAGGTAGTCAGCTGATTAGAATCCTAGCTGAAGGCAGAAGTCAACTTGTTGGTTGCAGATGATGCAACCTTTGGGTCACAACTCGGATGGGGAAAGGCCTCACTTTGTGTTGCTTCAAGAGCAGGGAACTTATGAAAGATTGCATCAATTGACACCCCTACAGGTGAGCATAATGATCTCTACGATAAAAGTGAGGAAGAGGAAAGGCCCATTGAAATTTTCCTTTTTGTTTTACCTATAATTGCTCTTAATTTGTTATTGAAAACTTAAGCCTTGTTTTGACATGATGCTAAAAAAGTCAAAAAGTCACTATCCTATTTAAATCACATTATCTTATTTAAGTCACATCACCTCTCATCACTTCAAACCCAATCCATACCCAATTCATATTTCATAAAAAGTCAAAAAGTGCACTTATTTAGATCATCCCAAACCACTCTTTACTATGTTTGTACTATATGATAAAAAATGTGATATGGAAACCTTTCAGTGTGTTTGGTTTGAGTTTTTTGAATTAAGTTTTTTAAAAACTGAGTTTTTTGATTTTCATATTTTTTTGTTTTTAGTGAATATTTTTAAAATTTTAAACATTTTTTTTTTATTTTTTTAGATGCACCTTACTTAGATGTATCTAAAAAGTAAAAAATTTGTGAAAAAATATTTTTAAAAATTAATAAATACATAAAAATACAAAAAATGTAGTGAATTCTCGTTTTTTTTTTTTTTTTTTATTTTTGGTATTTAGTGGATTTTTAAAAGTTTTTTTTCAAATTTTTTTAACTTTTTAAGTATATTTATGTTAGATATGTCTAAAAATTAAAAAAATTGCTCAAAATATTAAAAAAATTTCAGTAAAAACAAAAAAACACGGAAGATAAGAAAATAGAATTTTCTGAAAAGTGTTTTTGAAAAATGATAACCAAACATAGTGTTTATTTTTTTCTTTTTAATCACATAAGCATGTGGTGTGGGTTTTAACCACGTAAAGCTTGTAGCTCTAAGTAGGTCATCTAAAAGAAGAATTATTTAGATTTACTAATTTATCTATACTATTATATATGTGAACACTGGACCTGTTGTCCAAATGTTTGGTGGTTTCTCCTTCTGTCACGTGTTTTTTATTTTCTAATTAAAAAAAAAAAATGATAAACAAAACTCAAACCTTAGACCTTGAATTTGTCAAATAAGACTCTTAGTACTTGACTAGCACACAACATTTAGTAAATATTTTATTTTATATTAATTTATTTGAATTGTACGCGCATTGCGTGTGCCATCTGCTAATGTCATTATATGATTCTTTTTGTGTCTTTCTTGTCTAATCACATAAAGCACGTGGCATTGCATTTAAACCATGTAAGCTTATAACTGTAAGCAGTTATCTCAATTAAGAACTATACCAGATTTAGTGATTTCAGTCATTGTCTGATCTGATTCTCTTACTTTCTTGCTTTCTTTGTTTTTTTGTTTTTGTGTTTTTTTTTTTTGTTTTTGTATTTTTTGAAAGAAATCATTTCAAGGCATTCCTATTTGCATCTCTTCAAAAATTCTTAATGTTAAAATTTGTAAAACACCTTCTCAAAAAGAATTTATTTGTGATGTCAGGGATTTAGGCCTTTCTGCATAAATTTGTCCTCTTAATTCTGTTAATGTTTGCCATATGCAGGAAGAGAGACTCAGAAGGTTGAAGCATCGGATGAAGGTTAACTTTGATGCTTCCAGAGTAGAACATCAGGTGTGTTTTCCACTGCCAAATTAGTTTATAACCTTGTATTTAGTACTAGACTCATCGTGGAGTGACAACAACATGGATCATCAAAAGCAGAGATTTATTATTTGACCATATCCAGACAGAAAATAGGACACTGTTATAGAAGAAGGCTAGGGCTCATACATTGTAAATTTTAACATTCCAATGTTCTTTTCGAATTTCGCTTTGTTTGACTTACTTTCAAGATTTACACGACCACAGGAAGGTTTGAAAGCTCTATGGTCTGCCACATACCCTGGTCAGGAGCTCCATGGCTTAGTATCAGATCAATGGAAAGAAATGGGTTGGCAGGGCAAAGATCCATCAACTGATTTCAGGTTGCCGTTTTGCTTTGCATGTTTTGTTATGCTGTTTTATCATCAACTTTTTTGTTTTCATTGTTTGATGTGAACAGTTTTTATATGTTGAACAGAGGAGCGGGATTCATTTCGTTGGAGAACTCATTGTTTTTTGCCAAGACATTTTCAGTAAGATCCGAGTTTGGCGGGACAGACTTTTTCTTAATGATAAAACTACCTATTTGAGATCTTTTGCAACCATGCAACATACTTTGAAAAACATATTATGCTTTGTTTAAGTTTTCGTTTTCGTTTAATTTGCTGCAGACATCTTTCCAGTGTCTATTAAAAAAGCAAGGAGGGAAGCGAGCTGCGTGGGAGTATCCATTTGCTGTTGCTGGTGTAAATATCACATTCATGATCATGCAAATGCTTGATCTAGATGCCAGTAATGAGAAAAATATTTCTTATTCCGAGTGTAAAATATTTGATCAAGTCACACACACACACAAACAAAATGCAAGAAGATTCTTGTAACCCTTTAGTCTCCTCTATGTGTCTTGAGGTGACAGATGAATCCAAACATCTCCTTTTCTTTTTGCATGTTTTTTTGGGTGCTCTGCTAATTCAAGTGATTGCAATACTTGCAGCAAAACCCAGGACGTTTGTCAGAACTGTTTTCTTGCAGATGTTGTCAGGTAAGAGGCTGCAACTGAATCCTAACCACTGTTTCAAATCATAAAATTATTTTTGGAAGGTCTTTATCTGCTACTGATCAAACATGTTAAGAGACAGTTTGAGGCATGTTTTGGTGTAAAACATTGGGCCTGTTTGGTTGTGTTTTCATTTTGTAATTTTTCATTTAATTTTGTCTTTTTTTTTTCCGCGCCTGTTTTTTTCAAAAAAAAAAAAAATGATGAATAGTTTGAAAACAGTCAACCTTTTCATATTATTTTCATTTTATGTGCTAGAACATATTTCAAAAATAAAAAAAAAAACTGTTTGATGTTTCCCAAAAAATTAGTTGTTTTTCGAAAGGCTTGCCCAACCCAGAAGTTCACACATACTCAGCAGATTTAATTTTGTGTGTTTTGAAATTAATTAGAATTTTCTTTATGCATTTTCAGAAAATGAGTGGGCATTTGACTTGCTTTATTGTGTGGCTTTTGTGGTTATGGACAAGCAATGGCTTTTCCATAGGATGTTTTGAAATCGACTCGGGCTCAGCTTGAGAAGGAACTTCTAATGGACGATGTCCTACGGATCGACGACATGCCCTCTTATACCCTGCTCTTTTAAACCGTGGCCAATCCAAAGCATTGCAGGCCAGGGATGTCTCAAATTGAATATATCTTTATTATAGGAGCTCTTACCGTCTTCCACATGACACAACCGTCCAATTGGTTTATTCTTTCATACACCTCTTTCGACTCCTTTCTCTGCAACAGTTTTTTAATCTTTTAACAATGGTGAGTACTGGGAAAGTACGAGGACATTTAATAAGGTAATCTTTTTGTCTTTCTTCTTCTGTATATGAGAAACTTTGATGAGATGAGTAGTCTTTTTCTTTTGCTTTTGCTTTTGATTCTCTGATCAATTCAATGTTGGAAAAGCTTGGATGTAACTGGTATCAGAGGATTGAAGTTAAATCGTTATGCAAATCTGTTTCAGATTTTTCTATTTAAGAAATCCATTTGTTTATTGTTGGTTTTCTATTTATCATGTTTTGTTTTGTTTTTGTTTTTGTTTTTGTTTTTTTTTCTAGGGACTTTATTTTTTCCTTTCATAGTTTAATCAATTTTTTTAAAAAAATGTATCTAAAACATAAATTATTTGTAAAAAAAAAATCACTAAAGATGACAATTAAAAACCAGCACTTTTTTATGTTTTTCTTTTGTGATTTTTTTCCCCTGTTTTTCATAAGGAAAAAATGCACTAATAGTTGTTAAAAGATTGGTGTCATTTTGGTCTTTTAAATTTTAATTTTATTAATTTTGTTCTGAATGTTTTCAATTTGAGTCAAATTAGCTCAATTCTAACCAATCGTTTTAATTGTTAATAGAATCATTATAAATTTCAATTATGATTCTTGAAATTTATTTTTTGTCATTTGGCTCTTAATTAAAGTATCACTTTTGTCAATTTTGATCCTCCCTATTGTAAGGTTATGTTTCATTTTTTTATTCAAAATTCAGAATTAAAGTGATAAAATTAAAAATTTCAAATACCAAAATATTAGATCTTGCATATTTTAAAACAAAATGGACCTACATTGTGTGGATCTCACCTCATGTGAGATATTTGATAAAATTTTTGATAAATTTTTTAAAATCGCTAATATTACTCATTTTAAAAACATGTGTTTCTTATTTTTGTTTTCAAAACTTCTGAGCATACCATACCTTTTTGTTTTTCCCCCCGTTTTCCAAAATATATATATATATATATACATCCAAAAAGCAAATTATATATATAATACACACAAATACATACATATTGGCTTTTAAATAATCAAACCCATTTCATAAATCAAAACCATGTAAAAATAAAACATTTCAAACTAACCATATTAGATTAAGAGAAATAGGAAATTATATAACTCTTCTTGATAAAAGCATATATATATACAGGAAATGTTTATAACATAACTCATTCAAATGTTTCAAAATGGGAAACATTTTTTTAGAGAAAACTGTTCTTGAGAAACATTTCAAGAAGAGTTTTGAAATGTCAACTCTTCTTGAGAGGGTGTGCTTTTATCAAGAAGAGTTTCGAAATGTTTCTCGTGGCTAGTGTTGGGTGGTAAAAAAAAAAAAACTCAAAACTCAAAATGGAAACACATTTTTTGTGTTTTCATTTTTTGGCCAAATTTATAAACTGAGACCACTGATTTATAAATCAAAAATTTTACCGAATAAGTTTTTATTTGAGTTTTTAAAATTTTTATAAATATAAACAGAAAACTGAAAACGTAAGTGTTATCAAATGGCACCTAAAAAATTTGTGTCATTTTGGGCTTTTAAATTTTAATTTTATTAATTTTGTTCTGAATGTTTTCAATTTGAGTCAAATTAGTTCAATTCTAACCGGTCATTTTAATTGTTAATAGAATCATTATAAATTTCAATTATGATTCTTGAAATTTATTTTTTGTCGTTTGGCTCTTAATTAAAGCATCACTTTTGTCAATTTTGATTCTCAATATTGTAAGGTTATGTTTCATTTTTTTATTCAAAATTCAGAATTAAAGTGATAAAATTAAAAATTTCAAATACCAAAATATTAGATCTTTGCATATTTTAAAACAAAAGGGACCTTCATTGTGTAGATCTCACACTCATATAAGATATTTGGTAAAATTTTTGATAAATTTTTTAAAATCGTTAATATTACTCATTTTAAAAACATGTGTTTCTTATTTTTGTTTTCACAACTTCTGAGCATACCAAACCTTCCCCCCCCCCTCCCGTTTTCCAATATATATCTATATAATAAGGCATAAAGATTTTTGAAAAATGTATCAAAATGTATGTGAGATACATTTTGATCCAATGGCTTAAATTACTTCATCTAAATTTCAATGGTTAGGATGTGTTTGAGCATCAACGGTCCAAAATGTAATGGTCCAAAACTCTCCTCTCTGTCACACAGGTATCTTCTCTCTCTCTCATTTCAATTTTTGAACTCTCTCTTTCTCTCTCTCTCTCTCTACCGTGCGACGGCCAGCAACCACCTCTCCTCATTGCGACGACCACAGACCATCGCGATGCCGACACCACCGACCGCCTCCTTTCCTCTCACCCTCCTCTTTCGGTTTGGTGGGTTTGGTTGTTTCTGATTTCTGACATGTGGGTTGATCTTCCAACTTAAATGGATTGATCAATCAAGTAGGTTGATTACGTTATAAATAAATGGATTGATTACCATAATGGGTGTTCCGGCTGAGTCACGGTGGAGAAGTCAAGGCCGACGGGAATTGCGATTGATGGCGGAGATCATGGACGCCGGAGATCTACGGCGGAGGACGGTGAAGAGATTTATGGAAGATCTTGGATCTGTTGATGATGCGATAAGGCATGTGGTTCAGGAGGTCAAGTTATTGGCTAAGAAGGAAGATCGGGAGGGTTTGGATTCATCTATCAACGAGCTTCTTCTTCTTGGAATGCAAGGGTGAATTTCTCGCTTTTGATTGTTTGAATGTGTGTTTTCTTTTTATTTATTTTACTTCTGTTTGATTTTTGTGGAAATATAGGAAAATTCCACATAAATGGGTGTTCTGTTTGATTTTTTTGTTTGGATTCATCAATTAATGTTTGATTTTTCTATTTATTTTACTTCTGTTTATTACATATTGAGCTGTTTCATTCTTCATTGTTTGGATCAAGAATGCCAAAAAAATTCCATTTGAATGAGTAGAGTGCAATATCACTATGCTGTATATCTCTGTTAACCTTGAAACCGAATTTCATTCTTTTCCCTTCGGGAGCTTGCATATAGTCAGTGACAGGGCAGACTGATTTATTTATTTATTTATAATGTAATCAACCTACCTGACATGTTGGTTGATCTTCCAACTTAAATGGATTGATCAAGCATTTTTCTGATTTCTGATTTCTTAAATGGATTTAAATTTAAATTTTTTGAAAGTTTTGGGTCTGAAATGGGTTTCATTTGTATGAAAATTGAGTTTAAATTGAATTTATGAGTTATGTTTATGTAGAAAATGGTTTTTTTGTTTGTTTGTTTGTTTGTTTGTTTTTTTTTTTTTTTTTCTGTGTGTAGATAAATTTAAACTCCAAATTTAAATTAGGTTTAGATTGGGTTATGTTAAAAAAACGATCATAAAAGTCAATTTTTATTTTAATTTTATTGGGGTGTATTTATGTTTGAGTACTTTTACAAAATTCATTTCAAACTCAATAAATTTGATAAATTACATTTTAAATCAGTACTTTTAAATTTAATTATATTTTAATCTTATAATTAATTTAGAAATGGATATACACTAGGTGACACATTATTTTTATGAGTAATATATTTTTAAACTTCCAAACCAACCCTGGGGACTTACCTGGTTCGAATCTATTGGGAAATCACAATACTGTATTTATTATTATTTTTATTTTTAGAATGTTAATTTATTTAGCATTTATTGTTTGTTGAACAAACTACAAAATTTAAATTCTGAAACAACATAATAATTATTTATTTGGTAGTATTTTATATATCAATGGGTATGAACAACAGAATAATTATTTGTTTGTCCGCAGTGGGAGTATTTCAGTGCTTCTCTGTGAGCTGCTTCACTAGAGTTTTGGGTTATTTCGTTGTTATTTTATTCGAGTTTTATAAAGCGTATGATACAAGTAAAATTGTTACAATTTTTTAAAAAGAATACTATTTCTTTATTTTTTTAAATATTTTTGTCAACAACTATAACAAACTTCATAAATTTTAAATTATAAAATGATACGTATGAATTACAATTGTATTTTGATCACAACATTATTTATAATCTCTAATCTAGGAGGATCTGGTGAATATTGAAGAACACAAAAACAGAATTGAAGCAACAAAAACAGAGCTACAAATTAATGTTGCAATGATGGAGATTGGCCCACTGATTCACCTAAAATGCCGTTCTAATTTTGATAAATTCCACAATTTTGTAGGTATGGTATTAATAATCATAGGTATTTTAAATGTCGTTCTAGCGTATGCCCGCAAAAGGGAACAATGGTGGATTTCATGTAGGAGCTTCATTTTGACTTATCTTCTAAAGTACTTTCTGTTGTAAAGTACTTTAGAGGATGGCATTTGTGCCAACTTATTTGTCAGATTGAGAAAGAAACTAATTTCTGTTGTAAAGTACTTTCATTTTTTGCTTCCTCCTTATCTCTTGCATGAATTAGACAGAGGAAGTGGATGATTTTGAACTTCTTTTTCTCATCTATCAATGAGAAGTGATGGGACTTTGCAGAGGATACAATGCTGATGAATAAATTGCTGAAAAACATCTTTCTAAGACTTTATTTTGCGAAAAACATCTTTATCTACCTCCTTTTCTTACTGGATCAATCACAAAATTGTTATGGCATGCAAATTTCTCTAAAGGATGGCATTTGTGCCAACTTGAGGTCTTGGATTGCAAGAAGGTTGCATGGCCGAACTCTGTAACTGAAGAGAAGTATTGTGTTGAGGACCGCCTTTAAAAGAGTTTGCATATGAGTGCAAAATAAACCTTTTGACAGGTCGAATGCATCAAGTACTTTATTTGTGTCTTTTTTGGTTTGTTTGATGTTGTTTCCCTCATCTATAGCAATCACAAGCTATGATATTTAGAATTGCGGCGTGTGTTTGTGACCATTATTTTTATCACATCTGGTTTGTGGCGGTGAAGAATTATAAGTGGTTTCAATTTGCTCGACTTTTTTTTATCAGTTTTATTAATGAATCAAATTAAGAAAATGAAGAACTTCACTTCAAGATTTTAATTTTTTTAGAAAAAAGTTAAAGAAAAAAGTTAGTAGCTTGCAGTTCTAAATGCATCATGCAGAAGATGGCTTTACTGCCAGACAAACAGCAAATTTCAAGATTTTAATTTTTTTGCTTTGCAAAGCCTCATTTTGAAATGCGATGCAGATTCGAGCACAATTGGCTGCCTGTGGTGCACCGATAGTGGGTGACTCAATGTACGTGCTTGCTGCAATTGCAGAGATGATCAGTCCTGGGCTTAATCCATTTGGAAAGTACAAGAAACAATGCACAAGTGAGTATGATAAAGCAATGGCTATGCAGGAGTGGATTTCATACGGTTCAGGTGAGCAAACCTGGGCTTTTTCTTTAGTATTTATATTTCTATCTTTGGGTAATCTTTGGATAATCTTTACTCTAATCTTTAATTTTAGGATAATCTTTACTCTAATCTTTAGTCTTTACTGATAATGATCTCTACTCTAATCTTTTGATTGAAACATTAATTAATCTTTAGTCTTTGGGTAATCTTTGGATAATCTTTACTCTAATCTTTTGATTGAAACATTAATTAATCTTTTGGATAATCTCAAACATATTTTGGATAATCTCTAATCTCTAATCTTTAGTCTTTACTAAACTCTAATCTAATTTTATAATTAATTAATTAATTTCAACATTAATTTTTGTGATTGAAACATTTAAACATTGATTCGGACATTTTTTTTGTGTGTCTTTATTTATAAATTAACTACATTGGTTATCATTTTTTTTCAAAATAAAAAGTTTAAATTCACAAAATATGTTTGAGACACCGATATAAGACAAAATATGAGCCTACATGCGTGAATTTCACATACGTATCGTATTTAGTGAATTTTTTTTGTATTCATTTTTTTCAAAATTATGATGATAACATACAATGTACCAAAAATTGATACTAGGCTATTTTAATTTCTCTTCTAATAGATGATCCCAAACCCAAAAGAAGGAAACACTTCACATGTTCCAAAAACATGATAAGTCAAAAATGTCTGCCCAAAATATAAATAAAAAAATTAAAAAAGGTATTTGAAATCCAAATGTATGAGCTGTATTTTTTTTTTCCCAATGAAGGTGATAAGGTCAAACATTCTTGGACTCAAAAAATGTAAGGCCAAGATTTGTCAACAATGGTACAACCATTCAATTCTTTATTAATCAATTTACTAAAAGTACTATTATAATTTATAAACTTATAATTTTTGATAAACTTATAATTTCACAGCCATTCCCATAAATACAATTTTGATTTCTGACAAATAAATAAGGTATGTGTATAGTACTTTTGAGATCACATAGTATGAACAAATATCAAAGTTTTGTTTCATTCAAGCTAGAACAAACTCCTTTTGCTTACAATAGACATGTTTATAAACCAAATTCAATATTATATCACATAATTCCTGACCATATAGTCAATTTTCTGTTAGGAATAGAACCCCAATTTAAAACAACATTATGCCAATAGGTGTTTAAACAATCAACTAAGTATCGCTGACCTCAAATTCCAGTTCTGCATGCCAGGTTGTTTTGGGAGATGATGAGCAGAAACCGGTTCAATGAGAGAAGAATAGTTTTGGCCTCGGAGAGTCTTTTTTCTTTTTCCTTTTTTAAATGTTGTGACTGAGGTCGACTGAACACACACACAGTTAATGAAATGTTTGATTCTTTAATGAGAAATAGGTGTTAATTTTTTTTATTTATAAAATGGGTTTTTCTATATTATGAGTTTTTCTATTGTTTGCTAAATACTCATAAATATATACGGATTTATAAATACTTATGAGTTTGCTAAATACTCTTTAAATACTGATATGGATTTTCCTATATTTATTGGGCTTTTGCGTTTTTCTATTTTTTCCCTCCCTTTATTTGGGAGTGGGGATTGGCAAGTTGTGATAAAAATATATAAATGTAGTTTCAGCATTGCCGATTACTTTTTTAAGACCCTATAAACAATTGTTCACTTACTGTATGCTGTTGATTTGTTGTTTTATCCATTGAATTTTATTATATCAGTTTAGTCTTATAGTCTATTTAATTTCAATCTAAATTTTGTTGGCTGCTGCCCATGAGCTAACCAAATAGATCCAAAGGGGCTGGTTTGATATTTTGCTTATGGTCATGTATTGCTTAACAAATATTGAAAATTCATTTGAGGTTGGAAGCAAAATGAATCTGAATGGGTGTAGGTGAACATTGAAGAAGATGATGGAGGGTTACATACACAAAATTGATGGGACTAAAGTGATATAATAAATGGCTTTGGGTTTTCGGAAGAAAATAAATGGGGGTTTTTTAAGCTGTATTGATTTGTAAATGATGGGAGAATTAAGTTAGTTAGAGTTTGTTGTTGAATTACCTAGCGAAGAGTTTGCTTTTTGAATTTTATTTTATTAAATTCTTTCTTAAGAACACGTCTTTCTTAAATTTTCCCTATAACCTTATGTGATCAATTAAAGGAAGTTTCAAAAGGAAAGAGTTGAAAAAAATAAAATCCAAAGAAAATATTGGCTGATTTTTATAAATTAATATTTTTATCAATCATTAATTTGTATCTGTGTTGATAATGTGTTTTGTTTGTTTGTAATGTTTCCATTGGGTAACCAATTATTATTTTGCAACAATATTTGTGTTTGGTTTGAATTGGTGGTTATAAAAAAACATTTCATTTGAATAGTCTATTTTAATTATCATATTGGGGTTTTTTTTTTTCCTGTATTTTATAGGTGGATGAAGATTAGAAGCGAATGGTAATATTGACTCTTTCTTTACAGGTCTACATTTTTCAGGCTTAAGTTTTTCTTATCTCTCTAATAATTTTGTATTTATTATTGTGTAAACTAAACGTGTACTTCTTTGATTGATGAGTGTTGAAAGAGGGGCAATATCGAGTGAGCAACAATTCAAACGGGCATAATTTACACTTTTTGGTTTTATCGTTGACAAACTTTGAAAATGATTGACGTTGTATAAAGTTAAAGATTATGGCAGATTAACGTTGTGTAAACTTATATATAAATTTGGTTTGGTTTGAGAGGTAAACATTTGGAGGTGTTTGTTATTTAGATTTTGATCAATAATACTATTTTCGTATTGGCATGGTGTGCTCCAAAGGGAGAACACCATTTTGTTGTTCCTTTTATTTGAAGTTGTGTTTATAATAAAGGGGATCCCCTTGCTCAAATGTATGTTATCTATTCATTTTTTGTATGTCATGGGAAAACAGATTAGGTATATTTGATTCTCAGTGTTCCTAGCTTAAGAGAGAATGACATATGAAAATTATTCAAACAAAATATTATTTACATCGTGCCTTTAGGCACGGGCATACACTAGTGCATATATAATACAGACGTGCTGAGCAATACGTAATACCTCAACTGTCACCATTGAACCAAAATGCAACGAAATTTCGAGAACCAAACCTTATCAGAAATGAATTAGGGCTTCAAATCATCAAATACTTGAATTCTAAGGCAAAGATGAAGATAAATCGTGTACTACATTGATGAGCAATTACATATCACCATTGAACCAAAATGCAACGAAAATTACGAGAATCAAACTTTACCAGAAATGAATTTGGGCTTCGAATAATCAGATACTTGAATTCAAAAGCAAAGATCAAGATAAATCGTGTACTGCATTGAGTACCTCAACTGTCACCATTGAATCAAAATGCAATGAAATTTCGAGAACCAAAGCTTATCAGAAATGACTTAGTGCTTCTAATCATCAGTAGATAAATCGAACGTGTCTAAGCAATGAGAGAGATTCAAGCTTTCATCAAGCACAGCAATGCCAGAGAGAAGATTCGAGAACCAAACCTTACCAGAAATGAATTAGGGCTTCGAATCATCATATACTTGAATTCAAACGCAAAAATTTAAGCAATGAAAGAGATTCAAGCTTCGAACAAACACAGCAAAGCCAGGGAGGGAGAGAGAGGGGGAGGGGGGGATGAAGCAGGTTTTGCTCTGGTGTGCTGGTCCAGCCGATGCTTTGGGTCAAATCAGGGTAAATATGTAAATTTAAGTTCGAAAACTGAGGGCAAAAGTGGCAGAAAAAAATTAATGCGAGGGCAAAAAGGCCAAAAAATTTGGACCATTTCTCGATTTGTGCGTGTCATCCTTGCGCAGGGGCCATGCTAATCTTCTCTGTATCGTTCCAATTTTATCGGATGTCCCCGAAGGGACACAATGCACTCTCTCGCTTCTCTCTATCAAGTGCTTTGTGAATCTACGTTTAATCGATGTGGGACAAAGTGCTATACCAATTACGAGACTCCAAACGCGCCGCTGAGTATCTCAATATATCTCATCATTAATGGGTTGAGGTTGATTGTGGGCCGTTGATTTTCGTAAGACAAATAACGCTTTCATTTTTTGATTTTTTTTTAATTATAAAATATTTTTTATTAGAATTTTCATGCAATTGACCTAATAAAATTACTCAAATATTTTTAATATTAAAATAAAATTATTATACTACTCTTATTTTCATTCATCCATCACCAAATCCTTCTCTACACCATCCCAATATTTTTTAACTTTTCTCGACGACACACAAAGGGCTTGTTTGGTTTGTGTTTGTAGAGTAATTTTTAAGATAAAAAGTACGAAAACTTGTTTGGTTTGTCTTTTTTCAAAAATGATTTTGAAAATTTGTTTTGGGAAGAGAGTTTTAAAAAAAGTGATTGATTTGATGTGTGTGTGTGTGAGAGAGAGAGTGTGTGTGATTTTGGAAAGAAGCAAACCAAACAAAATTTTGAGATTTTTTTTGAAAAAATTTGTTTGGTTTGATTACTCTTGAAAATTTGTTTGTAGAGAATTTTTTCCAAAAAATTTTCCCAAAAACAAACCAAACAATGTTTTTAGACAATAATGATGATAGTGTTGGTCGAGACAAAAAGAACAGTGCGATAGTTGGGCAAAATAGTGTTACTAGTTGAGAGAAAATAAAGAAGGAAGTGAGATAGAATAAAAATTAAAATAAAATGTTTTTTTTTTCAAGATGGTGATAAAATGTTTAATTTAATGAAGGTTAATATATAGTAATTTTTGGGGAAAAAAATTATTGCTTATGTTATAAATTGTTAGTTTAACTTAACGGTTGATTGATAGAAAATATTACTTGTTATGTGATTGGAAACTTCATGGGATAGAGTTTAATTTCTCAAATGCAATGGAGTAATTTCTATTTTTATTATAATATACCTCAAGGGTGTATTTGTAATTTATTTATTAATATAGTTCTTTTATCAAATAAATAACGTATTTATTAAATTTTGGGAACTTTTTTTATAAATCCTATTTCTAACAATTTTATACTATAAAACCCAAATCATTTTTTATTATTCCATTAGGTCCATTCATTGTAATAGGATGAAAGTACCATTCCTCCACTTCTCCCGCGTCTACTCCATTCTGAAAACAAACCATTCATATTGTTTTTAGACAATAATGATGATAGTGTTGGTTGAGACAAAAAGAACAGTGCGATAGTTGGGCAAAATAGTGTTACTAGATGAGAGAAAATAAAGAAGGAAGTGAGATAGAATAAAAATTAAAATAAAATGTTTTTTTTTTCAAGATGGTGATAAAATGTTTAATTTAATGAAGGTTAATATAGAGTAATTTTTGGGGAAAAAAATTATTGCTTATGTTATAAATTGTTAGTTTAACTTAACGGTTGATTGATAGAAAATATTACTTGTTATGTGATTGGAAACTTCATGGGATAGAGTTTAATTTCTCAAATGCAATGGAGTAATTTCTATTTTTATTATAATATACCTCAAGGGTGTATTTGTAATTTATTTATTAATATAGTTCTTTTATCAAATAAATAACGTATTTATTAAATTTTGGGAACTTTTTTTATAAATCCTATTTCTAACAATTTTATACTATAAAACCCAAATCATTTTTTATTATTCCATTAGGTCCATTCATTGTAATAGGATGAAAGTACCATTCCTCCACTTCTCCCGCGTCTACTCCATTCTGAAAACAAACCATTCATATTCCATCTATTTAATCCACAAAACACTGATTTTCCAAAGAAAATTTCATCGTCGGTCCCAAAAAACTCCTAAACTGGAACCCTAGATTCACATTGCCTCACCACCGTCGTCCTCCACCGTCCACTGTCGTCGGCCACTGCTATTCCACTTTATCTCACCGTTGTGAAGGTTTACATCAGAAAGAGGGTAGTTCGTTGTTCCATGTTTCTCATCGGTCGACTGAGTGTAGTCTGTCGATTTTCGTACCCACCCACAATGAGGAGCAAAAATAAGCACCATCATGTCACCCTCTATTAATATAATGTAATCACTAATGTATATATTTATATTGCTCTATTATTATTGTTATTTTTGGATTTGATTTTGTAATGAAATCCCTATTTTCACTCTTTGTCCATCTTGGTGATACTGATTTTTTTGTTGAATATGAATAACATTAAAAAGTAAATGCACAATTTGCATTCTTTTCCACCCTCTGTTTTTCAGTCAATGATAACATAATGTGATCGCCGATGTATATATTTACATTGCCCTATTATTATTGTTGTTTTTTGATTTGATTTTGTAATAAACTCAATATTTTCTTTTTTTTTTTGGGTGAATATAAACTCCCTATTTTCATTTGTTATTAATGTTGATTTTGATATTGTGATTTTGTAATGAACTCTGATTTTTTCCTTCTGTCAATGTTGGTATTATTGATTGTTGATGTCCATAGAACCCCCAATCTTCACCAAAAAATGTGATGGAATATGATGTAAATATTCATATTGTGACATCAATGGCAATATTCACATTATGGTTGTCAATCCTCTTTTGGGTCAATGTGAATTCCATTATACATAATGTCAAAATTTATATCAAATTGTCAAATATTGGTAATGACTTGTTTGTTTTAAATTGTCATGTGTTATTGTTTTGTAATACACTCCTTGTGTAACGCCCCGAAATAATCCAACATATATAATACATCAATCCCACATCCACTAAATAATAATGACGAATCTCTAACCCTTGCATCATTAATCAATAGAGTTATTACAAAAATTTCACATGCGAATATACATTCATAGGTATGAAAAACACATGAAGCCTATGAAGCATCTAGTCTCAAGTAATTAAAATGCCCTTAATGGCTTACATCTTTCAAGGCATAAGCTTGGTTACACAAAATGGTCTCTCAGACCCATACATGTTTAGCCATTGGCTAGCAAAATAAATACAACAAATAGAGTCGTCCATTGTTCACAAAAAAGTATCCACGCCCTTAACTTGGCGGGATTACCACATCTTTACCTGCACCAAATCCTATAGAGGTGAGCATAACGCCCAGTAGAGAAATTCTTACAAAGTATATACAGTTATGCAAATTTTCCAACATTTGATGCAAATGCAAATGCCATGTAGTGCCATTTCAAAGGTAATCTCATTTCATGCTCTCATAAAAAAAAAAACCATAATTTCAATAACATTTTGTGATCTCATCAATTTCAAATTTCCAATTTTAATCATTTGGGACCGTAAATACGACTCGGGTAATCCCTAGGTTGGTGTCTGCAAGTAGGCTCAACAAGCACTACCAATACTATACTTTATCGGTTGCTAACCAGAAGGGAAGTGGTACCTTCTCCGTGCGTGTTTTCGATCTTTCACCCTGGACACTTAGGCCAACTTATCAAATTTATCTACACCTCCTAACTGGACTTACCAACGTATTTACCCCATAAACACTTCGATAGTTATTTCATTCTCAATGTAGATGATTTATCAAAACTCAACTTAAAACTTGCAACAATGCAAAGATAGAAATGCCAATATGATATGTCAAAGCTAAATACTAACTTTATAAGAATCAATCGAACAAAAACGCAATGCAATAATCATCATCATTATATAACATTTCTTCATCATCAATTTTCTCAACATTGATTCATCATAATCAAACTTTCCAAATCCCTCATTAATATTATCATACATAATATCCATAATTCCACCCAATTTCATTACAAACAAATACCTACGCATCTCATATTTGATTGACAATTCGCCAACCCATAACTTCACACATTCTATGTAATGCATTATTTCTCTTACACATAACAACAGTTTGGTTAATTTCAAAGACCCCAACCCATTTCAAAACAAAATCCATAATTTGTGTCTTGACTATTAGAGAGAGAGAGAGAGAGAGAGGGGGGGGAGGGGAGGGTATCTTCTCACCTTTCAAAAGAACACTTACACACACACCTCAACCATCATCTTTTACACAATGTAAGTAAAAACCAAGAAGAATTAACTAAAAAGATTTGAGATTTTGAAAGCCCTCTTTTGAAAATCTCTACATTCTTGAAACAAAATCAAAACCAACATACTAACCTTAAGAAAACCCTTAATTCAACATTCACCTTGCAAAACATGTATATATAACTCAAAAGAGTCCCTATCTCAAGGTTTGATGAATAAAAAAGATGAAACCCTAGAAATCCAAGATGCTTCAAACTCAATCTCCACCGTACACAATGTGGCTCTAGCTTTGATCTTCAATACTTGTGAGAGAAGATGGACCTAGACCCAAAGGATTGTAAGAAATAAAGGGTTTTGGATGTTTGTTGGAAGTTTTTAGAGAGAAAGAGAAGTAAAAATGACTTTTAGAGTGAGAGAGAATGGTTAGAAAATGATACAATTTTGGCCAAAATGAGATAAAAAAATAGAGTTTTTAGAGTGCCAGCGTCCCGCACATGCGGCCTCCAACCCCGCATATGCGGCCCCCCCTTTTCCCGCACTTGCTGTGCCTTGTGCTTTTATTTTAGTGAGTGCCCAAGTCCTCCCCTGTATTTCGTACGTGCAGCCTAGCATCCCGCACGTGCAGCCCAAGGTCCCCGCACGTGCGGCTAGCCAACCAGCCCAAAAAAAATTTTTGTTCGGCTCCTGACACACCGGACCGACTTCGCACCCTCCGAAACAAGTGAAACCCATCATCGGAACAAACAAGAATAAGAATTTTGAGGAAAGTTTCTGAATCACTACAAACCGAAATGATTGACAAGGCTCTAAGTGAAAACAAAAGAAACAAAATGGATAACACCCCGAGTCATCACACCTTGTCTCCCCACTCGTGTCAATGTCCGACTTGTTGGTGTTGTTGGTTGTTGATGGTCATGAAATAATTATAATCCAAACTATAAATGGTTGCCAACCCTATTTTGGTTACATGTGAATTCTTGTAAGCATGCTGTAAATAATAACATCATATTGTTTCACTTGTTATTGATTAACATCAATGTCAATATGCACATTCTTAACATAATGTTAATATTCACATTGTAACATTCTAAACATAATTTTAATATTTACATTGTGAATATAATGTTAATATTCACATTGTCACATTCACATTGAATATTCACACCATATATTTGATTGTGAACATTCACAGCCAAATATATAAGTGTAATGATGTGAAGATTAACATCATATATACATCGTGTTAGTTTAATAGTTGTAATATGTTATTATTCCATATCTCATCTATTATTTTCCTCTCATTTTTTGGTTGTTATCCTTGTTGGAGCTCTTGATTATGATCAAATGATTTGAATTCCCAAAATTTTGTTTATTTTCCAAACACAGGAACTAATGACATGATAAATGATCCATGTGAATGTTCACACAATTTATTTGATTTTTATTGTTTTATCCTATGTTGTACAGTGTTCATGTGAATATTGACATCATGGTTTTGCTCAATGCAACCACGGTCACATCATTCAAACTTTAGATGGTTGTCAACCCTATTTTGGTTATATGTGAATTCTTGTAGGCATATTAAATAATATCTTATTGTTCCACTTGTTATTGAGTGACATAAATGTCAATATGCATATTCTGAACATAATATCAATATTTATATTCTGAACATAACGTTGATATTCACATTGTAACATTCTGAACATAATGTCAATAATTACATTTTGAACATAATGCTAATATTCACATTGTAACAACTTTTGGTTTAATTTGAATTCCATTAAACATAATGTCAATATTTACATCAGATTGTTACATATTAGTAATGACTCCAAATCAATGACAATTTTAACAACACAAGACTGTAACCATCACAGACATTTACATCATATTTTGTTCTTGCAAGTTTGTTGTTGTAATGTGTGACTATTCTCACCTCTTTATGTCAATATTGGTTTGTCATGTGCTATCACCTTTTCACGTGAACATTTACACCAGCTATTCACATACTATTTCACCATCACCATCCCATTATTCACATGGCATGTAATAATTTACACTTATTATCACTATTCATTTGTGAACAGTAATATTAAATTTTTTTTTGTATTTGAATAAACAGGTCTTTCCCGTAGATTTGATGACAAAAGAAAGAAAGAGGAATCCCGTGCCAAAGGCAAACCCGATCAAACAGCTAGTCTCGAACAAATGAACATGAAAAGGGTCAACTACAGGTCAAAACTATTGAAGGCTACAAAATTTATAAATGGTCAATTAAAATGCCTTAGGAAAACACCATTTTGGCTCTTATTTGATTGTTTGATCAATAATGAAGTCGACCTTAACCATTACGTGAAATACGATGATTTCATTATACGTATGGTGTAGATATTCAAGCCATCTAGTGGGAGGTTTTACATCAGGGACAAGAGCATTCAGATTTTTAGAACTGATATGTCATTTATTTTTTGGGTGGACTGTGGCACCAAGCCAATGGACCTCTCTTATGGTGCAAAACCAATGGCCAACATCATATACCGAACATGCAAGGATGTCAATCAGTTAAGTGCAGCAAAAATATGTGAAATTCTAAACGAAACATTAAAGGGTGCAAAGAAACAAGAAAATTAAGAGGTTGTAAGATTAGTTTGCATGTATGCATGCGTCAAACTGTTCTTTTTCACGTTTGGAGAAACAATTGGATAAGCATTCTATTAATACATGGACCCAATAGACAACATGATCGAGTATGACTGAGCTGAGAGCATCCGGGCAACCCTGATGGGGTCAGTGGGCCAAAACTGGGAAAAACAAGAATGAGTCACCGGATGTGTTATGTTGTTAATAGTAAATCCCATAAATCTTATTCTGTATTTAATATGAACATTTACGGGGTCTATCCACTCATGTTGTCAGCAAAACAAATGTGACGTACACATTAGTACACACTGGTGGCAAGGTTGGCATAAGTACACACTGATGTGAATGTTCATGACAGTATGGAATATTTAGGAACATTCACATTAATGTGTATTGATGTAAACATTGACACCAGTGTTTTGCTCATGTTAGCACCAAAACAAATATGGAACACACATTACTAGGCAATGGTATGGAAGTTGACATCAATGATGTGAACATTCATATTACTGTTCATTAATGGAAAAACTCACATTAGTAAACACTGGTGTAAACATTCATATCAGTGTTTATTAATGTGAATGTTCACACATGTTAATTTCTCAATCAGTCATATTATGTTGTTGTTCACATCAATGTGTATTGATGTACACATTGACACCAGTGGTTTGCTCATGTTAGCACCAAAACAAATGTGGACACACATTACTAGGCAATGGCATGAAAGTTGACATCAATGATGTGAACATTTACATTACTATTCATTAATAGAAAAACTCACATTAGTAGACACTGGTGTAAACATTCACGTCAGTGTTTATTAATGTGAACATTCACATTACTGATGTTTGTTATTTGTTTCATTACTAATTGTGTGAGCACATAACCATCTTATAACCCTATAACCTAATGTCATTCGGCAGTGTGTGAAGTGGGACCTCACAGCCTTACATACCAACATGAAGTCCATATCTTTAACGACGCTTGGTTTAAATGAGGTAAAAGTACAACAAAAAATGTTGTGTCCATTCACATAGTAAGACAAGGAACTATGTAACTAACATAATGTTTCCAACTCCAGGTATATGGCAGCGAGCTGATGGCATCTCCAACTAAAGCAAAGATATACCATCGTACCAATTTGAATGTGGAGCCCAAACATAAGGCTTTGTCGAGTGCACCACCAAGCAAGATGAAAGCAATGATGATGAAAGCAAAAACAATGAAAGCAGTGACAACAGCGATGAAATTTCTGGTGATGTAATTGACCTAAATGATGTTAAAGATGACATCAACACCAGCTTTAACAACCCTAACGCTGAGAGAGGTATCATTATAGCACGACCAAGCGAACCAGACATCGTAGATATACTTATAAAAGAAAACCAAAACGCTTGGGGTCTCGTATGACAATGGAAAGCAAAATACAAACAGTTGGAAGAATCATGGGAGTTAAGGGCAAGCGTGATCGTTGCACTTGAAGCCAAATTATTCGACCAATCAGGCCCATCCAATATGAACATAGAGAACAAGAATTGCATGGAGTGAAAGGATACAAAAATTTAGTGGTTGACAAAATTGGTTATCAACCTAGAATACGAAAAAACAATTCTTCAAGAGGCAAGTCGAAGCACAAAAGGCTCATGACAGCCTTAAGAAGCATCCCATTGCAGCACTGAAATACATTTTCAACCCACCATGAGAGCACTGCTTTAAACAGGTCTTTCCCGTAGATTTGATGACAAAAGAAAGAAAGAGGAATCCCGTGCCAAAGGCAAACCCGATCCATATAGTCCATATTATACAAGATTTAGACAAACATCCACAAAAAAAGCACCTAACAAAGTACAAGAAGTTAATATTGCCCAACAAACTGAAGGTTCGGGCCAACATGAGCAAAATCAACAACTAGAAGGTCCAAAATTTGCACAAGAACGGTGGTGATGAGTAAGTGATCATACATATTGAGATTGAATTTATTTTTATAATGATGTTAAGCTTCACAAATATACTTAATAGATTAGATCATTTTATAATTGTGCAATGTTAACATTCACATTTTCCGTAATCACAATGCACAGGTTGCTTATGTGGCGAGGGGACTCAAAGTCTAGAAACGTGTATTTTGATGACATCATACATATCATCAAGGGAGAATTAATACACAACAACATATGGCACTCGTAAATGTGTACAAAACATACACACACACACACACAGAGTAAATCCACTAGAAATAATGTACTGCCACCCCTCTGTTTATGTAGGTGATAGATGCATATAGTGAAATACTACTCGAACTACAAGAGTTGGTCAACCCAACTTTGGAGGATTCGACATTCATCTTTACAAGTACATGTTTGGTAACAACTAGACTATTGGTTTGTTTATGTTTGATGTTGATGAGAATGTTCACATGAACAGTATTTGATTTGCATGTCGAATAGATGTGAATGTTCATCTGAACATTATATGCTTATATTATTAACTTAAATGCTAGACAGATGTGAATGTTAACAATAACATAAAATGACTGATTGAGAAATTAACAAGTGTGAACATTAACATCTGTAATATATTATAGGACTGTTTGACAAATTAACAGATGTAAACATTCATATCATTCATAGTGAACATTGATATAAATACTTGATACATCATTGTATACCCATTGTGTGCAGAAAGTCATGCAAGAGTACCCCCCACAAGAGAAATAAACAGATTGATGTATATATCAATGACTATCAAGGCCAAATATACTTCATCTTCCCAATACACCACAACTTCCACTGGACGATTGTTGTGTACGACGTCAAAGACAATCTATGGAGGCATTATAACTCACTACGACCAAGACCCAGCATACATGACCCATATATTGACAAAGCACAAATAGTCGTAAATGGCTAACACATATAATACTTGTCATGATGTGTAATATTTGAACTTGGACGTATGCACTATGTTGCTTTGTGCCTAATGTGAAATTTCATTGTTCTTTCTATGGCAGAGGGACTACATCGAGGCAGTGGTGTGCAACATCGGACCATCATCACCACTATGGACCAAATTATCAGGCCAAAATCTACCGCAACCAATCATATCAGTAGACGTCTGTCCTCAGCAAGCATCTGATTCGTAAGCCTCAAATCAATTTGTATACATCTTCCACAACCGTTATACACACCTAAATTTCAAAATCTAAGAATAACAACTTTGCATTTTCAGGGTGGATTACGGGCCCACAGTGTGTTACATCATGCGAGTGCATGTATATCGTGAGGAAATTGTTGACAACCTTAATCACTTTGAATGGTGTCAAGTAATAGACTCATTAATACACATTTTTCTGAATCACAGAAAGACAGTGCAATAGGAAAACCTATAGATGGGGGGTGTCCACCTATCACTATTATCCGAAACTGTTATCCACATTTAAGACGATTTAGTATCAATAGATTTGACATATTGGAGCAGACTAGCTTGATTGTAAATCAATTTTATATCACTGCTTGTACTGTTATTTTTCATTCAATATATGTATATGCATTTTAAGGCCTATTTCGTGTTGATCATGCACATTGAGATTATATATATATTTTTTTTGACACACAACATAATGTGAATTTCCACATCATGTAATATTGCTTAAATTGTTATTGTAACACAATATGACAGGTGTGAATATGATATTTCTTAACACATAAGTCAATATTCAAGCAAATAGTTTAATGATGTGAATATTCTGATAATGTGAATATTCACATCGTAGCTTTTG
Organism: Camellia sinensis; assembly: GCF_004153795.1. NCBI lineage: Eukaryota > Viridiplantae > Streptophyta > Magnoliopsida > Ericales > Theaceae > Camellia > Camellia sinensis. Next base: position 45,181 of record NW_021028864.1, on the reverse strand, counting down.
ATGATGTGAATGGCAGCAACGATGTCAATATTTACATCACGCACATGCATGCATCATAATATACACAAGAACATCTTATGTTTGCTAACAAAAAACACTCACAATTACATTTCATAATACATATCTAAATATTCACATCTTCTGATTTGATGATGTGATGTAAATGGCAGCAACGATGTCAATATTCACACCACGCACATGCATGCATCATAATATACACAAGAACATCTTATTTTTGCTAACCAAAAACACTTACAATTACATTTCATAATACATATCTAAATATTCACATCTTCTGATTTGATGATGTGAATGGTTAAAGTGATGTAAATATTCATGTATCTACTTTGATGCTGTCAATGGTAACAATAATGTAAATATTCACACCACAATAATGTTAAAAAGTTTAACCCATGTGCAAGTATTCACATAATGTGATTATCTTACACAAGTGTGAATGTTCACATCATGTATTTATCCTTAACACAACAACAAAAATGTTAGTTTGCTACCCAAAAAAAAAAAAAAAAACACAAATCAAATACTAATGCATTATTAGGTTGGCCAATGCACTATTATGTTTTTGAACACAACATAATCTTATTGCAATACAATATTTGTCAACATAACACAATCTTATTTCAAAAATCAATAAAAGAATCCCATGTAAAACACAATGTTGAAATAAAAAAATGTACATCCTATATCGGCTCATTGCATGATTTTTGATTATGGCTTCCCAATTATCATATCTTCCGCACCTTATTTGCTTCAGTTTCTCATCCCTTGACGGGATTCTATTCTTTTTCGGCCTATCGGGTGATCTTTTCACAGTTGGTGGGTATATAGTGAAGTCCGTGGAATCAAAAGGCGGCTTTTCCACCAACGGTATAGGGAATATAGCACCTGAATAGGCTGCATGATACGTCTCTACATGAAAGTAATGTTCTACACAATTATTGAGATTGTAGCGACTCTACTGAATAACAATAACAGTATAATCACATGGAAATCCGTTGATTTGCCATTTGAAGCAAGAACACGTACGCCTTGTAGTATCAACTATAACAGATGGCATTGAATGAACCTCAAACACATCCTCATTGGCTTTGCTCACTTGCCAAGACCTGTTGTCATTGAACGAATCAAAAAGCATTGTTTTGAATGTAGGACAAATAAGCTCATTTCACTTGTTTGCTTGGTCACGCCGCGCAGACATTTGCCGCATCAACTGAGTATGAATTGTGTCCACCATCTGAGTGATAGGAAGATTGCGTGCTTCTTTAATCCAATTATTAAATGACTCTGCCGCATTGGATGTCATCTCCCCATAACGCATGCCCCTGCACAACATCACAAACATTGTACAATATTGAATTAAATTTCTTCGAAACTGAATATGAAATTTCACATCTTCACAAAACATAACTGAAATTTCACATTGCTACCATTCTAAACTTGACAAATGGAATACATCATGAAACTACTATTACCTAAAGTATGAATTCGCCCAGTGCTCAAGTGCTAACTCCTGAAAAAAACTATGTGCTCATTACTTACCCTCCTCTTTTAATTTCTCAAGCTTTTCAAGGAACCCTACCACAGTTGGCTCGTAAGCACAATCACCCAAACTACTAACGAGGTGGTCCCTAAATCCATTATCAATTCTTTTCATCCGGTCTCTTAGATTGTTCTTCAAGTGTTGTAAGCAATAACCGTGGTGAGCTGATGGGAACATCTTCGGCATTGTTTCTAACAGACCAAGATTGCGGTCCGAAATAAAAGTAATTTGACGTTTACCATCAACAACTTTTCCAAGTTCGTGCAAGAACCACGATTAATTGGTCGTGGTCTCTGAATCAACAATAGCAAATACAACAAGGAATAGACCAACAACTAGGGGTGTAATTTTGGCCCGGTCCGGCCCATCCGGTCTCGGGCCGGGCTACGTTCATGTTGGGCCTTATGGGCTCCCGTAAAAAATTTGGCCTGGCCGGGCTGGCCCACAGGCCAAAAAAACTAAGCCCAGGCCCAAGGGTATTTGGGCTTTGGGCGGGCCAGTGGTCCTGGCCTCGGGCCGGGCTGTTAGGCCTGGTCCTAAGCTCGGCCTTTGGGTGGGCCTAAACAATTTTTTTAATTTTTCCTACCAAAATTTTATTATTTTCCATTAAAAATAACACTGGGCCTTGGGCGAGCCAGGCCGGGCTTTTGTCGGGCCTTGAGCGGACCGATAGGCCAAGCTACGGGCCTGACCAAGTGGGCATGGTCGGGCTTCACAACGATGGCCCAAGCCCAGGCCCAAGGCCTCGGGCTAGGCTTAGGCCCGGGCCTAAACAGGACGGGCCCACCTCGGGCTGTCTATGGGCCACGAACTATTTTTGCACTACTACCTACAACACAACACCATTAAACAACTGTTCACAATATTTCAATGTGAATAGTAACACAAGTAGTTTACCAAAACACTATAAAGGAAACAGGTCATGTGAATGTTTACACTATGTAATGGTCTGTCATGTGTCTATATTATGCCGCTCAATGTGAATATTTACATGAATAGACAGCTAAAAAAATACTAACCATTGTTTCCATCTTTCGTCGTTGCCGCAAATAATTGACCTTTGTACTTTCCTTTGAGGAATGTTCCATCTAGGAATAATAAAGACCAACAAGAATTGTACCCAGAAATACACGCAGCAAATGATACAAAGAAACGACAAAACTGTTGACTACTCGCATTACAGTCAATATTGACATAACTCCTCGGATTGTAACCCATCACAGTATCCGAATACCACCGTAATTGGTCAAACGATAATGAGTGATCTTCATGAATAACAGCCTTTGTTTTCTCCACGCCCAACCATACCATGTGGTAACTCACATCTAGCCCATAATCCCTCTTCAAAATAGTCACCACCTCATACTGCCGAGTCAATGGCTTGTCCATCATAATTTCAGATATAGTACTCAACACCAAATCAGAACTAATTCTCGGATTCTTCGATGTTCGGACATTCCTACCATAACTATGCACATCATTGAACCTCTTGATGTAGAAAAAAAACCATTTGCTCGTTGTGCTCTACAATGTATAGCCCACAAGCAGCCTCTCTCCTCGCGCATCGCACACACCGCAGTAACCCTTGTTGTCTCGTTCTTGACATACGTAAACTGAAACCCATATTGGATAGCATGCTTATATAAAACATCACAAAATTCTTGTGCACCTCCAACAAGTCGTTGTCCCGCATGCGTAATACCATTTGCCCAAGGGACTAACAACAATACCTTCTCCTTATGGTGGCAAAATCTCCAGAGTGCATCAATTTCTTCCTCACCCCCCACAAGAAATCATAAATTGCAAAGAATCCGGAATCCAAACGCAGATCGCTGACTTCCCAAAAATCATATTCAAACAAGCAGCTATATATATAAGGCTAAAATGGTCAAAAAAATATAATAAAACTGAAAACAGGACCTCCGGGTCTAAAAGTGTAAACTTTAGGATTAATAAAATAAAAATAAAAAACATGGACTGATTGGTATAAAAGAATCTGAAATAGGATTTTCTGGTAATTTTCCTTAATAATTTAGATTAAAAAAATAAAATTATTAAAATTTAAATTGACAAAATTAAAAACACAATTACACGTATCAAATCTAAAGTTTTATTTGTAATTTCTTCTATTTTTTTTTTATTTTTTATAAAATTTATATTTTTTTAGCATTCAATCAAAGATTGATATGCAAAATCCTTGTTTATGACATTCCAGACATTGATCCCAAAAAAAGCAAAAAGTCTTTAAACTCCATTATGTTTGAAAAATATTGTATGAAAAAACGTCAATATATGTAGATGGTTTCAAAACACTTGAGAGTATTATGGATATTTTAAGTAGTATTTGGTAGAGTTTTAAAATTATAATTTGAGAATAAAGTTGTATTTTGAGTTTGTGAGTTTTGAAATTATGATTTGAAAAGAGAAAATTTGTTTAGTTATGAGTTTTAAAAGAGTTTTGAATTTTTAATGTGACTTATAAAATAAGAAAATTTGTTTGATTATGAGTTTTTAAAAGAGTTTTCAAAAATTAATTCAAAAACTTATAACTCATAACCAAGCACACAACTCAAAATTTTATTGAAAATTCTATTTAAAACTCATAACCAAACTCTTTTTAAAATTCAATTCAAAAAAATAATTTGTCATTTTGGTCTAAAAAAATAATTTTTATATTTAAAAAATATCAAAAATAAATATAATTTTTTTTTTCCAAATAATAGGTGGTGATTGGCAACTGAAAAAAAAAAATTTGTACTGTTTCGGTTAACTGGCTGGACGATCAACCGGACATCCAGGACGATGTTTAGGCAGACAACCAGGTAGATCAAAAATTCAAAAATCGTCTAGTTTACCAAACATGTTTTCAAAATGTGTTTTGAAATTGATTTGGAATCATAATTTCAAAACTCAAACCAAACATAGCATTCAAATATAAGGGTTGAAACTTAATTTGAAAATCACACCAAACACAATAGTATTTGTCTTTAATGACATCAGTATTTTCTATTAGTTGTGTAAACGGCGGTTAAAAAATGAGAGAGTCTTGATATTACCAGTTAAAGTAAGGGAGGTTTATTTTATTATTGAAATTGCATGGAAGGTCTATGTATTTGTTGAAAACTTCAGGGATGTAAGTGTTATTTACCCTATTAAATTTCATTGATTTGATCTTATTTAAATGATTGTGAGTGTAATTATATTATTAAAATTATATGGCCAATTTTATTTATTTAGAAGGCTGCTAAATGTCGTTACCTTTTTTTTTTTGGACCCCCACTTTTTCTATTTATTTATTTTTATTATTACAATTTTACCTTAGCATCAATTTCTATTTTTAGCCCCATCTCTCTCCTTCCAACCCTAACCCTAACCCTAACCCCAACCCCAACTCCATCTCTTACGCCACCTCCACTCCACTCCGCCTGACAGCCTCCTCCGGTCGTCCCCGCCTCCGGCAACCATCCCTGTGCCTTTCTACCGACGACCACCCTCTCACCACCGCGACCACCCCTTTCACACCGCCACCTCCATAGCCATTATCATAAAGGAGAGAAGATAAGAGGTCTTCGCCAGCTACTACGACAACCATTGCTTTACTCATGATAAGCAATGACCTTCAGAGTTCCCTCCTGCAAAAAGAAAAATGATCTAGATTTAGGGTTTGAGAAACCCTAACCTCCTAGAAGAAAAAGAAGAAGGAAGAGGAAAAGGGAGGAACATCGCTGCCATCACCACGACCAGATTACAGCCAACACAACACTGCTAGGTCTTTCTTTCTCTCTACAACACTAACATGTCTCTCTCTCTTTTTGCGATCTTTCTCTTCGGCGCTGATGGTTGGATAGAATGGATGCAGAAGAAGGCAGATGTATGGAAGAGAAGGGCTGAAGTAGTGGAAGAAGGGCTTATGTGGAGAATGGATGGGTGAGGGGTTGACGAACAGGAAGATGGAGAGGGAGAGAGAGGGAGAGGGTGAGGGGGAGGTGGCCGGCGACGATGACAACTGCTGGACTTGTAGATGAAGGAAATTAGGAAGAAAATGGCAAGGGTTGGGCAATGAGAGTGGGTTAGGGAGAGGGTATAGCTGAAATTAAGGTGGGAGTCTAAAGTAGACAATATTAACGGTGGAGAGGGTAGTGCGGTAATTGGGCAAAACAGTGTTACTAGTTGAGAGAAAATAAAGAATAAGCAAAGTAAAATAGAATAAAAACAAAATGAAACAAAATAAAATGTTTAATTCAATGAAAGTTAATATAGGTATTTTTATAATAAAAAAAATTATTGCCTATGTCATAAACTGTTAATTTAACTTAACGGTTGATTAACGAAAAAAATTACTTGTTATGTGATTGGAAACTTGGGGTGGAATGTAATTTCTCAAATATGAGGGGATAATCTGTATTTTTAATATACCTCATGGTGTATTTGTAATTTATTTATATTATTCTTTTTATCAAAAAACAATGTATTTATTAAATTTTTGAAAAAATTACAAAAAAAAAAGGGGGAAAGATTTAGCCATTGTAACAAAATAAATCATGATTCTTAATTTTATCAATTTAAATTATAATTTTTTTTTTATTTTCAGTCTAAATTATCTACTTATTTCCATTAAGTAAAACTGAAGGGGGGAAAAAAAAGTGGTTAAACTACACGAAAAATGACATTTTAGACATTTAATGTAGACATACATTACTTAAAGGAAATAGGCTAATAATTTTAAAAATAAAAATAAAAATAAAAATATTAGAATTTGACTTGACTTGACAAAATTAAAAACACAATTACAAAATATCAAACTCTAGTGTTTTATTTGTAATTTCTTCTAAATTTTTTTATCATATATATATTTTTTAGCATTCAAACCAAGATCATGACATTCAAACATAATGAGAGATCTCAAATAAATTTGGTTTGGGTATAACCGGGTAATTAAATTGTAAGTATATATTATCTGGTTGTGTTTGAGAATATTGACTAAAGGGTTGAGAATCAACTAGGTTGACTAATTCTAAAGAATTCATATGTTCTTCAATCAGTTTATCTTTTAAAGGGTACTTATTGTGAAATTGTTGTAGCTGCTGTTTAAGCTGTCTATTTTCTAGTTCTAAACATTCTATGTCAAAACTAGTCTTAGTTTCTATCTCGTGTATTTGTAACTTGAGTTCCCTTACTTGTAATTCTAAATCTCTAATTGTTAAATGTAATTCTCTACTTTCTAGACTATGATCTTTTCTGGTATTTCCTAATGTTATCTTATGTGTCATGTTTAATTTTTCAAGACAGACTATACAATAGGTTATGCTACATAATAAACATTGAGCTCTCTTATCTTTGGCTGGAAACCAATTACAATAGCTGCATCTAGTGGTATCAAATCCTAGTCCTATTTGAAAATTATGCTGACATTCAATATCTACATTACATTCCGTCATAAAGAAAGTATCTTGGGAAGGAGTTAGTCATATTTCCTGGTTGAGTTGTCCTAAAAGATTATCTATATCTGTATCACTTTCTGAATTACTGTCTGAACTTATGGTTTCTATTTGATATTCATAATCACTAACTATGCTATAGACTTCTGAATCATCGCTATTTATGCTAACTATATCTTCTTCTAAATCTTCTATAATACGAAGTCTTTCTATCTGTTTATTAGTATTAGGCCTTTGTCGTTTTGGGCAATTTTTTACAAAATGATTGGGTTCTCCACATATAAAACAATTGCACTTTTTACTGCTGGGTTTTCTAACATATTTTTGTTTTCTTTTATCTTTTTCTTCTTTGGGTAATCTCTTATAATTTGTCCTATTAAAAGTTCTACTTTTTCTAATGAATTTTTTGTTTTTTCCATGGTTTTCTATATTTTTTCTTCCAATATTTTTCTTTTCTATATTTTTCATATTTTTTGTATTTTTTCTTATTATATTTATCTTCATATTACTGAGGAGTAAATATTACACTGCTACAAAAGCCGTAACTTTGTTTTTTCAAATCTTTCTGTATTTTAACTTCTATACATTTTTCTCTGAGTTTATAAAATGTAAAAACTATTCTAGGTCCTATTCCTAAAGTTCCTCTTATTTTTATTTCTTCTATGGCTATTTTTGCTGGTAAACTTGCATAATAAACTGACCATTTATTTTCTATTTCTCTTCCTAGTTCTCCAGATAATTTTCTAAAATATTTATTTCCTATTTCTTCATCAAAACTTTTTCCAGTTCTTACCGCTATGGCTAAGTATTCTTTACTAAAAGGTACAATATATTTCCAACTTCCTAACGTTATTTGGTCTAGCTCAGTTAATGCTACGCTTTGAGCGGAATCATTTCCTCTAGAAGGATCATATCCTATAAGTATTTCTTTAATAAAATTGGTAAAATTCCACGGGTTATTACCTAACTCTTTGAGCTGTTTAATTGTTTCTTCATATTTTCCTTTAAAAGTTAAATAAATATTATAAGCGGAATCTCCTAAAAGTGTCTCCATATATTCCCACATATCCGTTGATTCATAGGGACTGGTCATTCATGCTTTTACTGCATTTTTTCCCCATCTTTCTATTACTTCTTGCCATATCTGCGGGTCGAATCTGGCTAAATCTAAAACGGTTCCTTGATTATTGACTGGCTATAATTGTATACTCATATCTAGTTGTCTACGCTTTCCATGAAACTTATAGCTTTTATTAGGATCTGCGTGACTACGTCCTGAACTGGCTAATGGTCTTCTTCCTCCTACTGCATAATGTATTGGTTCTATGGGATCTTCTACGGTTGGTTGGGGGTTATTGGTTCCTTAGCTTTCTGTATTCATATAAAAAGTATCTTCTAGGTTAGATTGTTATGGTATTCTAAATATTTTGCTAGGATGTATATTATCTTCTATGATATCATCTACATATTCTGTATGAAATTCCTGATCCAAAAATGACACTACTTCGTCATGGGTATCTCCTCTGGCTAAGTATTCATAATATCTAGCATCTAATATTTTATTCATGTCTTCTAGGGTAAATTTTTCTAAATCTATCTCATCAATATTATATATCTTATTTTGTGACATAGTTTTTTCTTCTGTCATTACATAAAGCTGATTTATTTCACTACGATTATCTTGATTTTCTTCCCTATCTATACTACTAAATTCATCATCTTCAGACTTTTCTGGTGCTACATAGGTATACTGGGTAAATCTTACTGCATAATTTCCATCTGTTGTTTGATATAATAAATTATCTTGTGGGGCTAATCTTTTTTGTCCTAGAAAGTCTCATAATTTCCAATCTAGTGCTGCATTATCTTCAGAATTAAATTTTTTAGCTGGTAATGCCTTTATTCCTTGTGCGCCTAATAACTTAACTATCTGATCATTTGTAAGTCTATAGTGGGTATTACTTTCTGAAACCGCTAAGCCTAAAAATCCTGTGCAAACTAATAAATTATTTTCTCCCTTTTTCATTTTATATCCTCTACTCTTTATTCCTATTTTTATCTTTTTATGAAAGGTCGAGGTTGGTAGTAAAAAATCTGGTGTAAAATAAACAATATCTCCTTTTGAATTCATATCTAATTCATAGCTGCCTAAAATACTCTTCAGCTAAGGTCACTCAGTAACAAAATAGAAAACAACAGATACTACGAAGGTTCATAACATGTAATATTAATGAGCAAACAAGCATTCCATAAACTTAGTTTTTCTAAAAAGAAAATAAATTTTTAGAATAGAAGAGTTACCATTTTGAAATATTTAAGGAAAAAAAGAAACTACTCACACTTCATATTAATAAGAAATATACTTACAAAGATTATATTACAGACTCTGAAACCCTGAAAAACTTAATACTAATCATCTGTTCACCATAGTGTTTAAATAGATATTGTTTTTTATGAATCTTACCTAGCTTATATATATATATATTTAGCTGGAATTAATTCTAATTTCTCTTTCTTAAATTTTTCTATTTGTTGTTCTACATCTATAAATTCTTCCATTTTAACATCTTCATCTTCATTACGCTTTTTACTGCTACTTCCTTTTATTAGCTGTTTAAACATTTTTATTTTCTGTAAATTCTATAGGTGGATTTTCTTGGTAATTTAAGCTTTTCAAAATATCTGGCTATATTTTCTTCGTTTACCTGAGATTGAGGTCTATTAGTTTGTCCTTCTACTCATTTTCCTTTTTGAAGTATTATTTTTTCTAAAGAAGCTAAACGATTTTCTAAGCTATGTAGTTGTTCTGATAAATATTCAAATTTTTCACACAATCTAATAAGAAATAAAATTTCTATATTATTTTGTCTTACTGATATTTTATCTGACTGATTTATTCCTTGATAGCTACTGATTCTTTCTGGGTTATTATGAAAATCTTCTGCTTGTTTTAAAATAATCTGGTAATCTCTATTAGCTTTTTTATCACTACTCATAAACTAAAATCTCACAAGTTGTTCTAAAATTTCTAATTTCTGTTTTAGATTATCTTGAATTTGGTTGATTTGTTCTATTTGTTTAGCTATTTGATTTATCTGACTATGGATTTTTTCAATTAATTGTTTAAATTCTAACTCTATTTGTTTTGAGCCGCTATTATTTGTGGCTGAAATTAGAGTTTTTACTTCTAATTTAGTGGGAAATTTTTCTAAATTAAAATCTATTCGTTTTTGTAAAATAGAACTACACTGGTCTTGGATATAATCTAATTTTTTATCTTGATCTTTAATTATGCTACGATTATTTCGAAGATGATCTATGGATGAAATAAAAAGATTACTAATTTTATCTATGTCCTTTTTGATATTTTCTGCAAAGTTAATTTGATAATCTATGATACTGTTTAGTTGATAATTATGTTCACTATGAGGCTGATGTGTAAAAGTATCTCTAAAATTACAACGAAATTTATTTTTATCTATGCTAAGACGATGATTGTAATTGCTGAGCTCTAAATCTAAATATTCTACTCTTTTCATACACAAAATTAACTCCCACTTTAAAATTATTACAAGCTACTATAACATGAAATTTATAACTAAAATGTCCAAAAATAAAAACTACTCTATTACCATATGCAAAATGCATAAACTAACTTAAACTGTCCTAAAACCGAACACTGCTCTGATACCAATTTTTTTGGGGAATGAGTTAGTGGTCTACCACTATTATTGGGCTGAGAATAATCTAATTGATTCTACAGTTATGCTAATAGGTCTTCAAGCTGTTGTATGACTAGCTTTAAGGTTTCTTGTTTTACAGTTAGCTGTCTATTTATTTGAGAAATTTTTAAACTGTAATTTTCTAGGGATTTGCCAGATGCTAATGATAAAAGAAATAGATACCTTAATTTTTGATCTTCTAATTCTTGTATAAGCTCAGTACTGATTCTGATTTTAATCCTAAGTTCTTCATCTAAAGGCATACAATTTTGATTTTTTAAATTCTTTTATGAACAATATTTCCATAATATTTCTACTTGGGTTGCTCTTCTTGTATTCTAAAATTTTTTTCTAAGGCAAAACTATTTTTAGGCAATATTTGTTTTCATTACATGTACTCCCACCTTGAAGCTAAGCTTCGTTCAACATAGTATATTTTTATTTTCCATTTTTTACCTTTCCCTTTCTGCCTACAATTCGCCCTCCAACGCCTAACCACGGCTCACACAGGCTCTTCAGCTAAGGTCACTCAGTAACAAAATAGAAAACAGCAGATACTACGAAGGTTCAAAGCATGTAATATTAATGAGCAAACAAGCATTCCATAAACTTAGTTTTTCCAAAAAAAATAAATTTTTAGAATAGAAGAGTTACCCTTTTGAAATATTTAAGGAAAAAGAGAAACTACTCACACTTCATATTAATAAGAAATATACTTACAAAGATTATATTACAGACTCTGAGACTCTGAGATTCTGAAAGACTTAATACGCTAAGAGGTTTTTGAGAGGGGTTGGAAATTTTACAACGCAGAGTGAAGGGGTATTTTTCATTCTGCCTCTTTCATTGGCAAGCATGCCAATTTATACAATACAAAAGGAAGATGAAAACAAAATTCCAAATCAAAGCTTGACGTCCAAACTTTTCTAACTTTTCCTAAATTCAAAACCTACTCAAGCCTAGACTTAGGCTTTCCTAATAAAGACAAAACTATATGTATACAATTATATGCCTACTTTGACAAGCTTTTTACGGATAAAAATAAAATAGAGGGTTTAGATAATGATGCCGGGTACTGCTTTGGGCCCCATCGCACATAATTCAATCCTCCCTTTTTGACACTATAATTTATTACAGGACACATGTAAGGATTCTCACAGCTTTTCTTTAATAAAACAGGGTATGGGTTATCTGCTTTATTAAAGTAGTGAGTGAAGGAGAAGCCTTATGACTGACAGACTCAAATAATTACAGACACAAATATCTACAGAATCTTTTGTCTTTTCTTGGCGTGCATCTTTCTGATAATTGAAAAGAAGCCTTATCTCCTATGGATTTTGCCTTCTTCTGCTGGAGTGCCAATTATTGACGCTTCGAGGCTGGAATTTCAAAGCAGATTCTTTGCGGAAGATTTGCAAAATTTGAAGAGTCAAGAATCTTGGAAATATTTTCAATCAATTATATGAGTCTTAATTTTGAAGTGCCACCTTTTTATTTTTATTTTTATCCATACATTCTATTTGAGAGTTCGTCCAGGTCTGCTGCTAAGAGTTGGTCGTAAAAGTCGTCTCCATCCCCCATGGCTGGTTCATTGTGCCATTGACTATCTTGGTCATCTATTATTGGTGACTCATGGGAGATGCTATCCTGATAGTTGGGATATTGACCTTCATTGACAAACGTCTCTTTGCTGAAGGGATATCCTAGGATGGCTAAGTTACAATATATCTTCTGGTTTCTATCTTCGCAGACTAGTCGTCCATAATTTCCATTATATGCTAATAGAGGATTGTTGGCAAATTTCCTCCATTTATTAAGCTGTTCTCTGAGTGGAAATCTTCTGCATGGCCAAGGTCTTCGATTGAGAAGTCCTGGAAATCCTAGGAATGTTGAAGTTCCTCCGAGATACATTTTATGTTTAGCTGAATTGCACCATATTCCTTTCCACTCTGGTAATCTGCTATCAATTATTGCTTCTACATATGGGTGATGATCTTCCATTACACAAAGTACTCCATGAGCTAGTTTATTTCTGAAGCTATCTGTTTGATCTGGATCTGAAAAAATTATTCTAGAGACAAAGTCGTAATCTAACAATTGTGAGGCTGTTAGATAACATGTTTTGCCCCTAATCTCTATTTCCAATGGCTCGAGTGTAGCTAGATTTATCTGGTAAAGACAAATGCTGAAGTCTAAGTTACACTGACATCTACCAAAATGTTCTGACCTCTTGTTGCACTTTTCTTCTTCTAAACAGGGCTGCTCTTCATCTTCATAGGTATAGGTCCATTGGTAAGCTAAGCCAGGGCAATCAACTCCTGCTATAAAGAGATCTTGAAGAAACTGTTGTATGGTGATTAACTCGTTATTTCTGCTATCTTCGGCTAAGGTGTATATATGGGGTTTGAGGTCTTCTATTTCTTGGCTTTTCTCACAAAAAGATCGAATGATAGAATGTCTGAAGAAATACATTCTAGCACTCAATTGGTCAAATTCCTCACTGGTGAGTTGTCTGATTTCTGGGTTAGAAAAGTGGGTAGTTGTTTTTCCTGGAGCTAATTTTTTAAGCTGGTTGGTTAGGGTTTGAATAGTGACTCTCAATTGTTTTTCTTTGTCTCGGAGCTGGTCTAGCTCTTCACTGACCCTTTTGCCTTTATCCATAATTTTCTTGAAATTTTTGGTAAGGCCTTCGCAATGTCTGCACATCTTGAGGGGATTTTGTGAATCTATCTGAGGGTTAGAACTACTGCTTCTAGAACTACTGCTTCCAATTATCTGGCTAACTGGAACTCCACTAGTAGCAAGAATGGTTGACCTCATCTTGCTTAATGTGTCCAGGTAATCTTTAGCTATCTGACTGATAAAATAGCTGGTTCCTATTTGTCTTCGGGCATAGGACTAGCTGACTCGAAATCATAAAATCCTTTAAACTGGGGTGTGGAAAAAAATTTTAACTAAGGGTTCTACTTCTATCCAGTCATGGTAAATACCAGGCTTGGTTCCTTTAGCTACTACATAGAAAGAAAAACTTTTAGACAAAGGTTTATTTTGGATTTTTGAAAAATATATACTAAGAGAGTTTAAGGCTGACAGGCGTTTAGCTGGGTGGCTATGGCTATTCCAAAGGTTATCTAAAAGACACTGTTGGACTGGGTCTAGGACTATTCCTGTTAGTGGTCTGAACTTGTTTCTGCCTTCGTGAATGGGAAGAGCGAATCCCCCAAAGTTCATGGTTTTGCTGTTCTCCATTATCTACACAAAAATTAAACTGGTTATTTTCTTTTTCTAAATAAATCTTCCTACTTAACCAATCTGTTAACCTATTATCACTCCCTTTAATGTGTTCAAACTCTACTTTATATCCTTGTCCTACTATACAGTTTAAAAATTTTTCCCATCTTCTAGTACTCAATTTACGCTCGTTAAGTTTATTATGAAATCTAACTATAGCTTCACAATCTGTTCTAATAGTAAAAGGTTTGTGCAAAAATAATCTAAATTTATTTATTGCATATACTACTCCTAGTATTTCAAAATCTAGGCTAGTCATGGTCGTGTCTTTTTCTTTAAATTTTCCAGAACTATATCTACAAATGCGTTCTTTATTTTTACTATCATACTTACTACGTTTAGCTAATAATATTGTTCCCCATCCTAATTGACTTGCGTCTGTCTCTACGACTAATTTCTGATTCTAAGGGAAGTTGTAGGTCTGGTAATTTCTACAAATGTCTTTAATTTTTCTAACTAGAGCTATATCTTGTTGATTAAAATATTTTTGTCCTGTGGGTGTGGTCTTGCTGTATAGAGGTCCTATTATTTTACTAAGGTTAGGAATATACATTCGCGCATAATTTAAGTTCCTAAAAAAGATTGAAGTTGTTTTGTATCTTCTAATTTATCTGGATATTCAGAATTTTCTTGACTATATGAGGTTGTAACTTAATTTTTCCATTCCCTATCCATTCCTAAAAATTCTATATGTGGCTTATTTAATACCATCTTTTTCTTTCTAATTATTATTCCATTGTTTATGAATTCTTCTAATGCTAAATATAAATGATCTATGTGACTATTTTTATCTGGGGCTGAATATTAATATGTCATCTATGTATACCAGTATAAAATTATATTTATTAAATATACTATCCATTTTACACTGAAATATGGAAGGTGCATTTTTTAGTCCAAAAGGCATGACTAGCCACTCATAATGTCCCTGTGGGTAACAAAAGGCTGTCCAAGGTATGCTTTCCTTTTCCATTTTTATCTGTCAAAATCCTGACTTACAATCAAATTTGCTAAATATCTTAGCTGTTTGTATTCTGTTTATGAGCTGATCTTTATCTAGTATATTGTATTTATCATTTTCTGTATTGTCATTTAATCTTTTATAATTTATAACCATTCTAGCCTTTCCTCATCTCTGCATGATTTCTAACCATAAATGTAGCGCTCCTATGAGGACTATTACTAGGTCTAATTACTCCTAAGTCTAGTAACTCCTTAATCTGTGTTCTAAATTCTTCTATATCTGCTGGCGTATGATCTATTTGTGCTGAGGTAATCCTGTAATCTTTATTTTTTATATCTAAGCTGGTTAAAATTTTATTTCTTTCCCAATATTTCATGGGCTGTTCTCCTAAAATTTTGGTGTTTCAGCTAATCTTATTATCTCATCTAAATCATTTTCTGTTCTTCTGTATACTGGTTTTTTCTTTAATTTTCCTATTTTTGCAAAAATTAATTCTAGGTTAACTATTTGTTGAAAATCTTCTAAATTCCAATAGTCTTCTTTTTCTTCAAAATCTTCTAGATCTTCATAATTTTCTATGTCTAAATTTTCTAAAGAAGTATTTGCTATCTCATCAAGTATGTATTTTTGGGCTAGCTCGGGAAAAATATTTCTACTAGGAAATAAAAAACTAGCGGGGACTGAATCTACTCCTAGGGTACCACCACGCTTCGTACGCAACTCTGATGAATGGGCTATGGTGCTAAGGGCATATGCGGTGGGTATATGTACAGTTCGCTTGAAGAAACTAATGTTGTGTTGGCTGAGAAACATGCCACCCTGTAAACTAAGTATGAAATTAAGTCCTAAGATGAAAGGATGATTCTGTCGGGTATTTCCAATCCAAACTTGAGGTAAAGGGAACCATTCTATATGTTGATCTTGAGTACCTAGATGATGAAAACTAATCTGTGCTCCATTGATGCAATGTGTGTATGTCTGTTTAGTGCCATCGGCTGTACTAACTAAAGCTGGGGTTGTTAAAGCTGTGCTCCATCCTGATGGAACTACTTGTTGTTCAATATATGATTTACTGGCTCCTGTATCTATCATAGCATCTATACTAAGGGTCTTTCAAACCAAGATCATGACATTCCAAACATAAAGAGAACTTGAGTCACAACAACTCTTTGTTTGGTTTTAATTTTGAGAAACTATTTTTAAACGAGTTTTTGTTTGTCAGTACAGAAATTTTTTCATATTTTAGTTAAATTTTTTTTTTAAATTTTATTTTATAGATGCATTAAGATTAGATACATCTAAAAAGTAAAAAAAATATGAAAATCCAAACAAAAATGCACATAGATTTTTGTTCAAATTTTCATAATTTATTATTTATTTTTTAAAATATTTTAGTAAATTTATTTTACTTTCTAGATTCATATTGATTAGGTGTATCTAAAAAATACAAAGAATTGATTAAAATATATTTTAAAAATTATTAAAAATAAGTGAAAACTCATCTAAACGCAATTTATGAAAGAAAAAAAAAAAAAAAATATGAAAAATCAAACTTAAAAAAAAAAAAACCTTCTAAACCCCAAAGGTGGTTATCATATAAGAATTAAGAAACAAATCAGGGATATCTGGCTAAACTAACAGAAATCAAAAAATCAATTGTGGGTATATATATCTCAATAATGGCAATTCAGCAAGGTAAGAGACAAGAGAAAAAAAGAAAAGAAAAGAAAAAGCAGACAAGAACATGCAAAATAAAATAGAAAGCGGGTAAATTCCAACGTTATATCACTGCAAATCAATCATCCTGGGGTTTTAACATAAAGCTGCCTAAACAAGTTGCAACAGTATCCAAAAAAAAACCTTGTACTAGCATGAACAGACTTCAATATGACCCGAATCGTCGACTTCAAGCCACATTGCTTGACCCAAACAGCCAACCTTTGCATTGTATAGGATCAGCACAACACACTTTCAGAAATTCCACTGAAACATTAACAAATTTTTGTAAGTAGTGATAATAAAAGACTAAGAAAAGTACACAAACATATATATAAAGAGCTGACCTTGATCAAGTCTGGCCTTGAAGATATGAAGGACCCTGTGTCATCAAAGATCACGCATGGAATGCATAATTCTGGACTTGTTAGATGAGGCCGATGAGTTCTGAATGAGTCTACCAAGATTGATTTAATCACCACCACCACCATCAGATTTGAAAAATCTAGAAATCCCCTAGATATTGATTTGTGATTATGTAACAATTTTAAGCAGTATATAACAATCCCAATCAAACAATCAAGACAAATCAACACAATGATTTTAACGTGGAAAAACCACAATTGGACACCTCCAACTGTGATTAAAAAATCACGGGCAACAACCACAAAACAATCCACTAAGAAAATTTAAAGGAATTACACAAGTATACTCTTAATTACCTAGCGAATCCACGCCTAATTGAACCAACCTCTATGTGCCTCTTCCAATCCCATCTTCTCCTCGGAATTGTCTTTACGATGAGCCACTCTAGAATCCACCGAAGCTTCAAGCTCAAATTCTTTAGAATCCACCGAAGAACAACTCTCTCTCTCTCTTATGTATAACAAACAAAACCTTTGATGTACTCTCTTTAAACCATGAGTTGAATACTCAATAAAACATCAAAGAAAACTAAAAAAATATCCCCAGATATAAACCTTAAGAACCAAAAAGAAGATCTGGAGGAATTAAATCAATTTTGGAAGAAAACCAACTACTTATAGAAAATCCAAAAGTAATCCTAGTTTTGGAAGAAATCTAATTACTTATAGAAATCCAAAAGTAATCCTAGTTTTGGAAGAAAATCAACTTCTTAAAGAAATCCTTGTCAAACGGGATTGCCAATAATAAAACCTAACAATCTTCCCCTTTGGCAATGCCGTGACAAAACACACCTAACAAATAAAATCATAATCACCCCAACCTATTACAACCAACAAACACAAACTTCTTTCTCAAGATTAAGATCTGCAAAATATCTATTAGTGCCACAATCTCCAAAACAACTATTAGTCTCACAAGAGTATATGAAAAAGCAATAAACATATGGCTAGATTATCTTGAAGCATTTGAAGCATGAGATGGAAAACATGAATAGATGCGACTTGGAGATTTTAAGAACATGTAATATGAAAACCTGAAAACTAAGACACATACTCCCCATTTTTTGTCACGAATTGACAAAGGAAGCGCAATCAACTAAAGCCATATCATAAACCACACAAGCAATGATATGATGATGTAAATATCAGGAGCATGCAAGAAGGAAATAATAAGCAAACAGTGCATAGCAACATGCAAAACAACTAAAGCCAATCTCCCTTACCAAACAAAACAAAGTGTTCATGCTAACAAACTCTTGTAATGATAAACCAAACTCCCCCTTACTAAAAACAATGAACAAGAAGAAAACGACAAAAAATAATATGGTGGAGCAAGTAAGGAATTTCTGATTTGTACCTTGAAACACACAAGATTATCCAAGAAGCACCACTACAAGAAAACACAATGTGCACAGCCTTTAGAAGATTCCTCATAGAAGAAAGTGATCCATTATGTGAAAAGCATAGATCCCATGATAAAAGTGTGTGTGTGACTCTTGGAGTTCGACAAACACTAGATTCAATCCTAGTAGTGATCTAAAAGTTGAACCTCTGACAAGAGAATCTAAGCACAACAAAGGAAAGTCAAACCACTAGGAATCAAGGGGTATTTGGTGAGTAAAGGCGGAGGTTCCCCTTCAATCAATGAATCTTTTTTCTTTCTTTTTTTTCTTTCTTTTGCACATTTTTTCTTTCTCTTTCTCTTTTTCTTTTTCTTTTTCTTTTGCACAATCATTGGCGGCTGACACGCTCAAGAGTATGGAAACCGAACCAGAGAAGCATAGATATAATAAGGATGGCCTAGTTGGTGACTCTGAGGTAGCCTTTTCCTCATGTCTAGACTGCAAAGAATTAAGGGGAAAGCCGTGGAGGTGCAAAAAGATGGAAGGTGGTTAAGAGACTCAACATCACCCATGATATGCTAGTATATGTCAATTCCTCTAGAAACGCAAAAGATCAATGACAGAAGTCCATAGAGAAAAAATAATCACTAAGGCGGAAAACTCCAAAATTTGCTAATCCAATAGTGTGTACAGAATGAGACATACTAATCAAGAAACACACACTCCAAAACGAGTAATGACCACAGAATGCACACATATATTAACATGTAATGGATATTTTCATCAAATCCAATATGCACCAAGGACCACTAAAAAATTTCAAGCTTGCAAAGCCATACTAAGAAAATCTTTTTGGGATTTTTTTTCTTTTTTTTTCAAAAATAAAGCAAGACAAAAAAACGAACAAGCACACTTTTTTTTTCTTTTTTCTTTTATTAAAAACAACACACAAAAACCCAAAAGCTAAAACAAATAAACAAATTAACACAAGTCAAGTTTTCTCACCCAAACTGCTTTAGTACGAACAAAGTTGTGAGAATTGCAGTTCTTGGGTGGTGTCTTGACATTGTGGTTCCCTTCCCTTTCAATGGGGACCTGTCTCGACATGGTTTCCAACTTCTTATTTCTAGGTCTAGGCAAATACACTCTCCCATGCAACTTATAACAATAAAGGCGAATATGACCATGCATACCACAATGATGACAATAAAAACAGGGTGTACCTTCTTTTCTTTTACCTTACCAACTCTAGGAAGTTTGAGAAGTCCATCCTTATGTTGAAATTTGTGTTCTCCCTTTCCTTGAGTTCTTGTATCATGAGATGTAGATGCACTCTGTTTTTGCTCTTTGTTATCACCAAAGCCAATGCCACTCTTGTTAGAACAAATTTGTTGAGACCCAATGATATTGTCCAAAGTCTTTGATCCTCTGTTCCAAAGACCAATGGTAGCCATAGCACACTTGAGTTCTTCCTCTTTCTTGATCATTAGTTTTAACTTGAGACATCTCGAGAGTTTTAATTTTTTCTTCATATGTTGCATAGATTTATTGTAGCTCATTCCTCTCTGTCTCACAAGTCAAGAGTTTTGCACAAAGAGCTTGTCGATCATTAGAAATCTTGATGGCATCAATCCTAGCCTCGGAAATCTCCTCCTTTAGTTTGGCATTCTCACTTTCACATGCTTTGAGTTTCATTGTGAGTTTTTCATTTAATTTGAATAAGTTAAGAGACTCCTTATACAACTTTTCATAAGCTTGCTCAAGCTCTTCATCATCACTTTCTGAGGATTCGTTAAGTAGGGTTGGTCGAACCATAGAATTTCCCTTACGAATTGAATCCATTATCACAAATCAAACAAGATCTCGTTCTAAAAGAATTTTTTTTAAAAAAATAGAACGACCTGCTCTGATACCAATTGAAAAATCTAGAAATCCCCTAGATATTGATTTGTGATTATGTAACAATTTTAAGCAGTATATAACAATCCCAATCAAATAATCAAGACAAATCAACACAACGATTTTAACGTGAAAAAATCACAATTGGACACCTCCAACTGTGATTAAAAAACCACGGGCAACATCCACAAAACAATCCAGTAAGAAGATTTAAAGGAATTACACAGGTATACTCTCAATTACCTAGCGAATCCATGCCTAATTGAACCAACCTCTATGTGCCTCTTCCAACCCCGTCTTCACCTCGGAATTGTCTTTATGATGAGCCATTCCAGAATCCACAGATGCTTCAGGCTCGAATTCTTCAGAATCCACCGAAGAACAACTCTCTCTCTCTTGTGTATAACAAACAAAACCTTTGATGTACTCTCTTTAAACCATGAGTTTAATACTCAATAAAACATCAAAGAAAACTAAAAAAATATCCCCAGATATAAACCTTAAGAACCAAAAAGAAGATCTGGAGGAATTAAATCAATTTTGGGAGAAAACCAACTACTTATAGAAAATCCAAAAGTAATCCTAGTTTTGGAAGAAATCCAATTACTTATAGAAATCCAAAAGTAATCCTAGTTTTGGAAGAAAATCAACTTCTTAAAGAAATCCTTGTCAAACGGGATTGCCAATAATAAAACCTAACAAGATTAAACCGCAGTGTTTGTTCAACAGCACGGTTATTAACAATCTCAGCACAATTATTAACAAGATCAGAAATTGTTGTGAAAGTTATTGTTGATTCTGCTTTTGCTTCTGCTTCTCCTGCTTTTCTCTTTTCCTCAGCCATCTCAAACTCTGTGTCTAATCTCTTAGATAGTGAACTCTCTGCTTCTGCTGCTTTTGTCTCTTTCTCTACCCATTTATACAAGGTCAAATCAACGAAAGCTATTCAATAAGAATCATCTGAAATGTAAATTATGGTGGGTAAAAATCAAACCACTTAGGCTACGGTGGGGACGCAGCGGAGATAACTTGGTTCCTAACCTGAAACACACTCAGATAAAGGTAAGGGGGTGGCTGGAGCAGCCTGGGGACCCTCTGATGCCTAAGTCAATGACAAGATTAGACAAAGGTGCAGGATTACACTAGTGAGATTCAGGTGGAAGTGTTTGCATACCTCTATTGTGCTAACTGCCTCCCTTTGTTATGAGTTGTTGGGCTTCCCTCACTCCCCACGTCAGCCCCTTGTCCTTAGGGATTGTGCTCCACCAAGTGCGGATTTTTAAGAGTTGGTTGAGCCTAAAATATAGGAATGTGAATTGACAGGGTCTGCGCCCTTCTTGGGCGCGCTTTTTCTGTCCTAAAACTCCTTGGCCTAGTTTGGACCTGGATTGTTAGGCCAGACTCGAACTATCTTGGACTGACCATATAATCAACAACTTTTTTGATTTATTCTAAAATACTTTTTATACACGATGCTAAAATGCTTTTTATTTTTGCATGGAAGTGCATTTTGTTGATTCTAATGTTGTAACATACTTCAATGTTGGTTGGGCAGCGCAACTGATTAGATCAGAAAATATATTTTTATTTGTAATTAAATCAAACAATATTTCTTCATTCCTTGCAACAAGAATTTATTAAAAGCGAAAAAATACATGAATCAAGGAGAGAATACACTCCTATTTACAAAAAAAAAAAAAGAAGCAAAAAACAGGAAAACAAGGCTAGTGATGATCAAAACAGAAGGCAATGAGCCAATTTTTACATTGCAACAAACTAAGATTTGAGGGTTTAATACATTTAATATGGGAAACCTTAACCCTAACTTCAAATTTAATCTGATCCACCAATAAACCAGGGGCCCTTTGAAAGCTTCCTTTCCTGCACTGAATTTTCTTGTAGCCCTAGAGATCTCTTGATGCCAAGAATTGAAGAGTAGAGGAGATGGAGCAAAGCTGAAAAATATGAGACCTAACTGCTCTAGAATATGAACAGTCAAAAAAATAGATGGATCAGAGGTTCATAAGCTTGATGACAAAGAAGACAAGTAGCATTATCAACATTCCCCCACTCCTTGAGCTTCTCAATTTACCTCTAATACCCATCCGCAAAATGAAACAGTGCCTAGGAAGATTATTCAGGAACCAAACAAGTGTATGCCATATAACTGGAGGAAGGTGACGAGTCCTTGAGGCATTCCAAGTAGAAAAGTTGGAGAAATAGTCTGTGCCATTGACTTAGGATGTTGAGAATTGGCCTGGAAAGGAGACTTCCAAATAGAGGGGAAAAGGCCATTTCCACTGATTATTGGGGACAAAGTGATCCATTAAAGGACCTTAAGGGCACCAACTATCAAACCAAAAGAAGGTAGAAGAACTAGCAAACCAACTATCAAACCAATGAGACTTTTAACAAAAGTCCTGGCAAGAGGTCCAAGTCCAAGAACAATCAGAAGGGAAACTCATGGCCCAAAAACAGAGCTGCTTGATGACATACCTATAGCTCCATTGAACCCAAAGTGACTGTTGTCATAAGTCATATGGACTCGGGTACGGGTGTTGGGTACTAGTGCGTATTTAGAGGTTAGATCCATCAAACATCAAATTTAAATACGCAGAGTCAGCAAAGAGGGGTCATGTAGTGTCAAAAAGTCATTATACTCATGTTACAATATATACAAATAGTGATAGTGTTAAATACAAATATATGAAAGTCCGATGGAATGGATCGGACACATATCCCACACTCTTGTCCAAGTGTCGGGTGTCTGACAATGGTATTTGATTTATTTTGAAGAGTTCATATAACATAGTTGTTGTCTAGAACAAATGGCCCATAAGTGCCTGAGCATGGCAGCATTTTTACAGTTATAAATCCTTCTTAGGCTTATCCTCCCCTTCCTTTTGTTTGTTTGTAGCTTTGGCTTTTTGAGCTGGTAGGCTTGGTTCTGTTGCTCTGTTGCTATGTTTTTCAGGGTCTTGCCCCTGCCCTGCTGGGATATGGGGTTGCTACTGGAAGGTCTCCTGGAGTATTTTTCGGATCTATTTTGATAATTTAAACTGTTCATATTATAGATAATAAATTAGTTTTTTTAATTTTAAAGCACTTTAAATAAGACTTTTATAGTCAAATGGACTTTTTTAGCTAATAATTTATTTTTTAGCCTCAGCTCAAAGGAAGGTAATTGCTTCTAATTTCACAAAATAAATTAGTTTTCTATCTGTGCTATGCATAGGTTGTGTTGGGTGATATAATTAATCATATACAACATTAATAAATGAGAAATTGTGAAAGTATAGTAGAACGGTTGTCTATAATACCAAAGAATAAAAACTTATAACATAGATTAAGATAGAATTTATATTCGCAATTGAAATGAAAAAAAAAAAAAAAAAGTTGATGAGAAACTATACTAAACCTAGACAAAGAGTTTAAGATATTCAAGATACCTATCGCTCAAACAATAAAAGGGAATTTATACACAAGTTCTAATTTATGAACTTATACTCCATTAAGTTTTAACTAAAATTTTTTGGACGTTCAAGTCTCATTAAATTTTTAATAGTTAGAATTGCCTTTTAAACAATAATTGATCATCATTTATGATTATTTATAAAGGAACATGATGATTTGACATTTATTTTGATTTTCAAAACTTTAAAATATCACTTTCAAATTGAAAAAACTAAAAAAAAAAATTATCTGCAAAAAAAAAAAAAAAATTGAAAAAACTAAATTATTTTTTTTGTGCAAAACTAAAAATTTTGTGTCTATAAAGGAACATGATGATGGAACATTGATGTGCAAAATTAAAAATAAAAAAACTGATAATGTTCTTAGTTTTAAAACTGGAAAAAATTGTTAATGTTCTTGGTTTTATTAGATAGTTGAGTCAAACCAATAAGTAGAAGGGAAAAAAACGTTTAATCTCATACTCTGTGTGTTTTTCATTAGTTAATGAAACAATTATTTAGAACATTATTATGTAAAATTGATAATAAAAATTGAGAAAAACTGATAATATTCTCAGTTTTACTAAATAGGACTTATTGGTTCAAAAAATCTTAAATAAGATTTGAGCTATCATAATATTTGGAAATTTGAATTTTTAGATAATTAATTCAACAATAAATTAGGGTGCTTCTTTCTCAAAAACCTTCAATAGTTGCCTAGCTGTAAAGAATGTTCAAGTTGAGATTTGTAGATCTATTATGCAATATCAATCAATCCCTATTGGAAACCACATCTACCAAAAAAGAAAGGGTCTTTTTTGCAATTAATTTAAAGCAGTGGCCATTAGGTTTTACAATTTGTTTATTGATCTGTTGTTGATTGGCCATTGGGGGCAATCCTACCCTGTAGGAATGCGGTTTCTTTTCCTTTTAGCACACAACGTGTTCGCCTTCAATTTGTTTTAAATCATTTGTGATTTATCTTAGATTTTGTATGTTAGGTTAAAAAGTAACATTAAAAGCATATTTTCTTTACTTTTCAATAATTAGTTTTTTATAAAGAATTATTTCTATCTCATAAACTATAAACAAAAAATACTATAAATACTGTCATATAAAAAGTCTTATAAGTTGCACCAAACAATCCATTATCTAGATCTGTCTTATATTAAACATGTACATTTAAGATAATTATTGGGAGTCTCAGAGTAACATACATCATTGTTCACATGGTATATCCAACTAATGGCGTAGCATCAAACTTTACTAGAAGAACAAGGTTGCTCCACCTTATTGGTTAGTTAGGAGACAATACATACTCCAACAAGTGTTCAATAATTTCCATTTAGATGAGAGGCAAATTTAGGGAAATTTCCTTATCAATATTGTAATTATTAAAAACTAGGGTTAATATTTAAATGTTTGGTGTCATTAAAAATCCTGCATGAAAAAACAATGATAAAAATTTAAATATTATAAGCTCAATTATTGTCTCTTACTCTTAATATAGCTAACATTACCCAAAAAACCAGAAGCTAATCTTGCCTCAAGAATGTGAAATTTTCATGAGGAAGTGTGGGAATTAGGTTTTTACTTAGTTTAAAAAAGCAATTCATGAAAGAGCTAATCAAGAACAACTTTCAAATTTCCATTCCAAACATAACTAGAATCGTGAAAACTTAGCTTCACAGATTTCCTCTCAAGATTTTCGTCATCCAAATTTTGCCAGTGTGCTCACTAGGTTCTTGAAGGGTTGTTGAGTGGGACAGGATAGGGGTGCGTTTAGTATTGTTTTTGTTTATTTGTTACTAGCATATTACCTGCGCTATGTACAAGATTAAACAATGATTGTGAAATTAATTTTTAAAATAATTTTAAAAAATAAATTATAAATAATATTAAGTAAGTTTTATGTTTTTTTTAACAAAAAGATTGTTTGAAATTAACTTTTTAAGTGTCTTTTTGACTTTTTTTAAAAAAGTTAATTTATTTAGGAATGAATTTTTTAATTGTATGGAAAAATACAGATATTGTTGTTTGTTTATTTAAATTTTTCGTTTTACCTTTCTAAAGGTGTAAATACCTATGCATTCACTCATAAAAATTATTTGGTCTTTTTAAACCGGTACAAAGATTTTTGAATTTTTTTTTTTGGTACATACCAAACACATTTTAGCACTTTTTAGTTTCTACTTTTTAATAAAAAAAAGATAACATCCCAAACATGGCATGAGTTACACAAATTTTATTTTATTTTATTTTTTGTTGCTATTAATG
>NW_021028864.1:0-12430 GCF_004153795.1 Camellia sinensis | reverse complement strand
CAACAATGCTAGGTATCATGAAAAGTCTTTCATGAAAATGATCATGAAAGATTTGTGACCTTTAGATTATACTTATAATTAAACACCACACACTAATCAAGATAATTTAAGGGTCACAAATCTTTCATGATCATTTTCATGAAAGACTTTTCATGATCCCTAACATTTCTCTTCATTAATATACTCCAATTTCATTAATAACATGACAAAAGCAAATACACATCACATCCCTAAATGATTAAAAGTCATATCATTCGTATACAAATTGAATGCAATATGAATTACATCTAAAAAAAAGTGCCTGTAGGCCTACATTTTATAAAAGAAATTAGAGGTGAGTATGGTCTGGATTGAAACAGATTTACATAAAATTAGGACCAATCCGTTATCTATGGTTCCTGAAAAATTGGAACCAATCTAATCCATTTAAATTGTGGAACTAATCCGAACCAATCTATTTAAAACAGATTGGATCGGTTTAAGACCACAGATTCACATAATTAAATAATAAAAATATATATATAACACTTTAATTTCATAAAAACATAAACATAGCACTATATTAGTTCCACAAAAGTAACACGTCTTTCTATAATAGCGATATAATGTTCTAAAATGTAAACAACCATAAGAAAACTGATTCCACCATAAGTATTTAGATCATTATAAATCAAAACTAAAAACTAACAAACGAAAGTAATTAAAAAAGATACTATGCGATTTTAGGTTTGTGTTTAGGTTTTATATAGAATAAGGGAAGATACTATGCGAGAGGGTTTATAATAAAAATATAGACTATTTGTACACGGTTCGGATCGGTTCCAATCCAGAACTGAACCACGGATTCAAAAAATCAATCCAAACCTACTGGATTGGACTGGACTGGATTGGATTACGGATTTTACGGATTCCTTACTCGGCTCTAAAAGAAATTGAATAAGGATTTAACCTTTTTACAACAATAGCATTTCGCCAACCAATATAAGCTCGATGACCAACAATTAAAGAAAATCGCCGATCTTGAATTATCTCTCAACTTGCACCTAAAAAAAAATGATGAGCAACGTGGAATGAGTATAAAGTCCAGTAAAAATCCCAACACGATCCTATACAATAACAACATATAGATAGTTATGATCATGAATGCACCATGATGTACAATATAAATAATGTGATAATTTAACATTCAAAATATACTTATATAAGTTCATTTTCTCCAAAACATCCATTTAAACACCATATATGTAAAACCACTTGTTTCCCTTCTAATTATTTAGTTTATTTCCAAAAACATTTCCTTTACAACACCACCTTTATTCTCTAGACCTCCACACTAACATAAAGAATTTCATCTCCACATTTGTTTAGAAGTGTAACAATCCCGGTTCGTAATTAACTACTAATCCGTAATTAAGGATGTTAATTAAGTGGTTAAAAAGAGTTATGTGTTTATTATGTATTTTGTATGTTATTAGGGCCTTCAATCTGCTACTCGTAGTAATATCTATTATGATTTATGCTTTGATATGAAATGATTTATGCTTTGATATGAATTTGATAGCCTAAACAGTCTCAGAAATTGAAATTGAGCACATGGATTGACTAATTAGAATTTTTGGAACCATTTGAGAAGTTTTGTTAAAAACTGATTCAGTTTAGTAAAATCGCATGTGATTAAATTAAGCCTTAATTGGAACTATTTTTGAATAATTGAATTTTGTGCTAACCTTGACTAATTAAGGTTACTTGTGTTTGATTTAAATGATGCATGATTGGTACCTAATCTAATCCTATTAATGATCCAAGATGGGATTAAGTGTTGATGTGCTAAGGCATTTGGTGATATTGAATGTAGAGGATTAAAACTCTTGTGAGTGTGTTGGATTAATGAATGTGTGTGCACGTGTTGTGTATTCAAATGTGAGGTGTGTGCTGTGTATATTCTGATGAGAGTTGAGGGAGTATTGTACCATTCCTTTACTCATGTGGTCCTTGTGTAGAGAGAGAGAGAGAGAGAGAGAGAGCTCAAGTTAGAAGAAGAAGAAGGGAACTAGGAAGACCATCTCTTGTTGTTTGAAATCAAGAATCTAGGTAAGAGTCTTGAGCCTATTTTCTGTAGTTAACCTTCTCTGCATCATTATTTCAGCATGTCTTTGAGCTAATTTCATGATATTTGTAAGGAAATGGGTCTTAGAACATGTAGATGGCTTACATATACATTCATGGTAGACCATATTTGATTTTATCATGTTGAGTTTGAGTTTTAAAGTCCTTGCATGCATGTGAGCTTTAAACATGTCCATCGTTTCAGAATTCATGAAGTTATTGATCACCATTTGCTTGTTATGAAAAACCATGAAAGAGTTGAAAATGTGTTGCATGAAGAAGTTTTGACTCAAATCTTTCAAGAATTGATGAGTTTTTGAATAAAAGATGTTTCAAGGGTCTTGTATTGAAGTTTTCTAAAGCTATTTTTGTGTGTTTGATCAAATCATGCAAGACCCCAAGGTTTGAAGGTGGTTTGGAAGCCATTTTTGTTAAGCTTACTGCCCAGAAATTTACAGCTGGCTCGATCGAAGAAGTGGTGGCTCGAGCCAACATTTCGAGCTCTTAGAATTTTGAACTCTGCAGAAGCTGGCTCGAGCGAAGAAGTACTGGCTCGAGCGAGCTCTGTTTTTTCCTTCTGCTGGCTCTAGCCAAGAAAAGCTGGTTCTAGTCACCAACTTATTTTCAACATGTTTTCAAAAGATGTTTTAAGTACATATCTTCACTCCCATCTCTTTATGGGCATTCTTAGGCATGATTTATAAGCCGTTAAAGATTAATAAGCTAAGAAATAGCATAAGTAAGTGAATTAGAAAATATGTGTTGAATCCAAGTATATGGGGAATATGAACAAGCTATATAGCATGGAATGAACGGGCAATTAAAGTGAGAAAGCTAGCCGTGTTGGCCACTTGAATGTGTAATGATAAGATATGCTTGTGCTATATATTTTGTGGTTATAGGTCAAGACTCGAGGGTTGATTGACCATTGCAGGAAACCACTGTGAGTAACGTTATTGTAAAGATACGTTCATATGAATTACGTTCCAACTGAAATATGATAAGTTCTGATTTCTGAAATGATATCTGTTTTCGTGAACGAATATTCCATGTTTGAAATCTATTATGGCATCCATAGATAGTCCTAAGTCATGGGGGACGGCATGAAAATGTGGGTCCATCACATACATGTGATTACGAGATCTCGTTAGCCACTTCATTGTGGTGATATGTTTTTAATCGGTTTCCGGAACTGATTACTCTAGTCGGAAGACGTTCTGTGATGTGTTCTATGGAATGTACCATTATTATGTTCTGATATGAGAATGATTATGCTCTGGTCTGTTTTCTGCTTATGATATATTCGGATTTTGTTCACTAACCCTTTTACCTTAATGTTATTTACTGGGCTTTAGCTCACTGTGTGTGTGTGTATATATATATATATATGTAGGTGGGCATTCTAGAGTTCGAGCCTGAAGGCTTTTTTTCGGATCTGTGTTCTATTGTCAGCCAACCATTGTGCCTCACGTGGAGGTTTCCGAAGAGTCCTGTGTTTAAGTTCCGTTGTTTCTATACATATAAGACTTGGTAGTTTTGTTGGTTGTACTTAAGATAGTTTAATGTGTGTGGGTATAATGTATAAATGACTATTGCATACTTATATAAAGTTTTAAATATTCTGTTCATATAAGTCAGCACAACTCATTGGACAACTATATTTATGTATTTGCTTCCGCTAGCCCCTTAATCTTGTTAATCTGTTCAGAGGCCTTCGGTAGTCCAAGGATTACTGGCCAGTTACGATGCTAAACCTATAGGGGCTGGTTTGGGTCGTGATAGAGTGGTATTAGAGCACGAGTTATACCGCACACATGAGTCCATATGAGCTATAGGATGTCCTAAAAATGAAAATAGGGGCATTGCATCATCATGTTTAAGTGTGTGAACTGCTATGAACACATCCTTATTGAAAATGAATTGAAATGAAACCTTTGTGCATGATCAAAGAAGTTAAGTGGAATAACATGTAATGTTAATTTCAATACCAAATGTGGAATTTATGTGAACATGAACGTATGAAAGTAAAGGATCATGTGACTGTATCTGAATTGAAATGAAAGTATAAACACGTCTGATATGAAATGAAATATGAGAACAGTGAGAACTTTCCTTATATTAATAAGTAACCTGTTTGTGTATAGCTAATGGAAAGGACAAGGAATGTAGACGAATCTGAATCTTCTGACGCTAGAATTAGCCGGTTAGAAAGAATGGTTGAAGCGTTAACCGAAAATCTGAAACAACAGCAACAAGGGAAATACATGTACCTGAACCAGCTAATTATGAACTGATAACACTGACACAGAAATATAATAAGATGAAACCACCGGAATTTCAGGAGGGTATTGAACTGTTAAAAGCCGAGGCTTGGGTTTTAGAAACTGAGAAAATGTTTGAAGTATTTCCGTGTATTGAGGCACAGAAAGTTTTGTTGGCAACATTCACACTCAAGGAAGAAGCTAGGAGATGGTGGATGTTAGTACGAAATGATAATGAAGGCATGACATGGGATAGATTTAAAGAAATTTTCTTTGAAAAATATTTTCCCCAATGCATCCGAGATAGGAAGGTATCCGAATTTGAACAACTGAAACAAGGCAATATGACTGTGGCCGAGTATGAAGCAAAATTTATTGAATTAGCCCGTTATGCACCCCACATGATAGACACTAACTACAAAAAGGCTAGAAAATTTAAAGGTGGGCTTGACCTAGATGTGTATGACCGAGTTGGCGTTTTAAAATTGCCGAAGTACATGGACGTTCTTGATAGGGCCTTAATGTCCGAGGCAAACATAGCAGCCTTGAGAATATCAAAATCAACATCATCAACTGAATCAGAAAGAACAAAACAGAAGAAACAAAAAGTTAAAATGACTAGTAATTCAATGGTCTCTGTGAATGAAAAATCTAGGGCGATAGCTTTGAACAATGAAGGTCAGGGAAACAATGTGAACATTGGTATACCTAGTTGTAGAGAATGTGGGAAACAATATTGGGGCACTTGTCGTCGCCTATCAGGGGCTTGTTTTAGATGTGGTTAGAAAGGGCACTTGGCTAAATCTTGCCTGCGAACTCATCTGAACAACACTAAGCCTAATGCTGGTACGACTGGCTCTGTTCCTACACCCTAGTTCTAGAAAATGCTCGGAATACTGAAACGACTAACGCAGGTATTACCTTAACTATGTGCAATTGTTTATATGGGAATTTGTGTGGAAGGTGTACATTCCTTAACTAGATATAGATTGTGAACATGTTAATTGGACCAATTGAATTATTAGAATTATGAACCCTAGTTATTGACTGTCTTGAAGACTTACTATTTAATGTAAATTTTATGTGAAATGCTCGAAACCCTATAACGAATCACTTGAGCCTTAGGAATTGTTGAGACTTATGGACAATGAGAATTTGCTGGGTTAAATCCTTGTACCGTATTGCAAAAAATTAATATGAACTGTTAGGTATGACCCTTTCAACTATGCTAGAATTATTGGACATGGGAACACTGATTGACTATAATTTGGGAAATATGTATGACCATGACTTGAACTGAACCGTTATGTATTGACTGACATCATCGAATGATTAGACCTGTGATCTCAAATTGTATACATGAATCAGTCACGTGGGGAATTTCTGGAATTGAGAACCTATGTCAGTTTGGAAGAACGAACTTTTGCTCATAAATTGTGAACGAATGCCTAAATGATAAGTGATTTTAGACTCGTACCTGTATATATGTTTCCATGCTTGCAATACTATTAGAATTGATGGGGTTGAACTGTGGTTAATGAATCCTTTGAGATCTACTGTTTGATGCAGACTATAAGTGCGACACTGTGAAGCTCTATGTTTAACAATTACCTATGCTATAGAAAATGTTTGGACTTGTATAGATATGCATACCTTTTCTTGAGAATGTTATTAGACTCTGGACATGTACATATATGATTATACCTTTGCTCAGATTGATTGATGTGATTATTTGTTGATAACCTGACCGTTGGGACTATGACTCTGGGAAATTGTTAGATTGACTGTGATGCTTACTTCTTGATATGAACAATTACATACCTGTGCACCTACATGTGAACTTACTTGGAGAATGTAACATTGTATATGACCTAAACTCTTCGATATGAACTATTGTGATACATAACTCTGATGTGATTTGAGAATCGAGGAACTTAGAATAACTGTAGAACTACTGACTATGCACCTAAGCGAATGGAGTATGAACTATAGAACCAAATGTGCTCCGCTTGGAAATAATAAGGATAGAACTTTCACCTGATCTAACCTGCTAGAACCGTGGTTTGATGAGACCTTTGTTTAACTGATGGAACTTCTGTTTGATGACTCACGCTTTGAACTTTTATTTGATATGACTGGGTAGAACTTTCATCTGATATGACCTGTTTGAACTTTCATTGATTTGATCTGAGGAGACCCTTATTGAGAGTTACTATCTGAGTTGATTACATTATGGGGGATTGCTAATTGCTTATGATTGAATGACAGGGTTGTGTTGCTGAGGGAACTAACCAAATGAAAATTTGAATCAATCTCGAACACTTAGGAAGAATATGAACCGTCAACAGTAGACTATGTAATTATAAATGACTTTTTACCATACGCCTATAACTGATTGGAAACACGCGAATGGGATTATGGAATTTGGTAATTTATGCTTGGAGAATATTGGAATACTGTATATATTACATGTGATTAATTACCCGGTATTACCGTTATGACTATGAACTTGTTTGACTAGAGAACGATTGCTTTGGTGTTACTGTACTTCAAAACTGATGGAATTTGTTGACAACAGCCTGGTTTGATTATAAACTTTGACTATCTGGGAGTATATGAAATCAGTACGACTGCTTCTGTAGTGACACATAGTACGGTTGAATATATGGAAACTGAGGTTGATGAATAGTATATGAATGAATACTTCAGAATCTCGTTTATTGCTATGGGGTTAATGTACGAAATTGCCTCATATTTCTGCTATCCTTTGGATGACTTGGACTAACTGTAATGGATTACCGAATTGAAAACCAAATTGAACAAAGACCAAATGAATGACTTGGAAATGAATAAATCAAATCTCTGTAACTTAACGGGGGAAATTACTTATGAAAATGGAAACAGTGTGAATCTATGGCCCGATAAGTACTTGATATAAGTAATGTGAGTAATAACTTAGTAAAGTTATGTTCAACTGTATCTATTTTCTGTATGATAAAATAAGATCTGTTTTCCAAAATGATATGTTCTGTGCACTGTGCAATGAATAATTGTCCAATCTCTGATATGTATTCGTGTGACTCTTGGTATTATGTGATATGTGTTGGTTATTACCCGGTATCGGAGGTTCCATCATGGAACTTAATCTGGCTGTACTCTATTACCCGTACCGGAGGCTCCATCATGGGGCTCAGCGTGTTTATTCTTTGTTACCCAGATTCGGAGGTTCCTTTATGGAACTGGTTATTCATAACCATCACGTGTCTGCATTTGTTCTGCATCTGCTCTGTTAGTACTAATGAATGCACCACATATGTTTAAGCAAGATTTGTGACATCTGTGTATGATCTGGACAAGAATATGAAAATGAACATGTATCTGAATCTGTTCTGGACAAAAATCTGAATGTGTATAAGACCCTGTTTTGATATGAACCCTAATCTCTGTATATGGTTTATGATTCTGTTTCTGGTACTGAGATAATGTCGAGATTGGGTCATGAACATGTTTATGATTATGGTTATGCTTTTGTTTTGTAAAGAGTTGAAGTTACATTGTAATGAACGTCATTCCTTTTGATCTAAGATAACTCAAGTTTGGAGGACCAAACTTTTTAAGGTGGGGAGACTGTAACAACCCTAGTCCGTAATTAGCTACTAATTCATAATTAAGGCCTCGTTTGGGAACCCTCATTTTTAGCCAAAAAAGTCAAAAAGTTACTAAATTAGCCAAAAAGCCAACAACCTATACCAAAAAGTCAAAGATTCTCTTTTCTCTCTACTTTTTGCACATCTTTTCGTAAAAAGCCAAAATGTCATCCCAAACATACTAAATTTTTTTTACTCATATTTTAGCCAAATAGTTAAAAAGTTACTAAATTAGCCTGTTCCCAAACGAGGCCTAAGAATGCTAACTAAATGTTTAGAATGAAATTATGTGTTACTGTTAATTGTAATATGTGCTTTGTAGTAATTTGTGCATATCTATCTAATTTGCAAATTATTTTCGTTGATTCCTACTTTGAATCTGAAGTTGTTAGCCTAAATGCTTTTAGAAACCGAATTGAGTACATGGGTTGACTAATTAGATTTTTTAGAACCATCTGAAAAGTTTTGTTAAAAACTAATTCAGTTTAGTAAAATCGCATGTGATTAAATTAAGCCTTAATTGGAACTATTTTTGAATAATTGAATTTTGGGCTAAACTTGACTAATTAAGGTTACTTGTGTTTGATTTAAATGATGCGTGATTGGTACCTAATCTAATCCTATTAATGATCCAAGACGGGATTAATTGTTGATGTGCTAAGGCATTTAGTGATATTGAATGTAGAGGATTAAAACTCTTGTGAGTGTGTTGAATTAATGCATGTGTGTGCACGTGTTGTGTATTCAAATGTGAGATGTGTGTTGTGTATATTCTGATGAGAGTTGAGGGAGTATTGTACCATTCCTTTACTCATGTGGTCCTTGTGTAGAGAGAGCGAGAGAGAGCTCAAGTTAGAAGAAGAAGAAGGGAACTAGGAAGACCATCTCTTGTTGTTTGAAATCAAGAATCTAGGTAAGAGTCTTGAGCCTATTTTTTGTAGTTAACCTTCTCTGCATCATGATTTCAGCATGTCTTTGAGCTAATTTCATGATATTTGTAAGGAAATGGGTCTTAGAACATGTAGATGGCTTACATATACATTCATGGTAGACCATATTTGATTTTATCATGTTGAGTTTGAGTTTTAAAGTCCTTGCATGCATGTGAGCTTTAATCATGTCCATCGTTTCAAAATTCATGAAGTTATTGATCACCATTTGCATGTTATGAAAAACCATGAAAGAGTTGAAAATGTGTTGCATGAAGAAGTTTTGACTCAAATCTTTCAAGAATTGATGAGTTTTTGAATAAAAGATGTTTCGAGGGTCTTGTATTGAAGTTTTCTAAAGCTATTTTTGTGTGTTTGATCAAATCATGCAAGACCCCAAGGTTTTAAGGTGGTTTGGAAGCCATTTTTGTTAAGCTTATTGCCCAGAAATTTACAGTTGGCTCGAGCGAAGAAGTGGTGGCTCGAGCCAACATTTCGAGCTCTCAGAATTTTGAACTTTGCAGAAGTTGGCTCGAGCGAAGAAGTCCTTGCTCGAGCGAGCTCTGTTTTTGCCTTCTACTGGCTCTAGCCAAGAAAAGCTGGCTCTAGCCACAAACTTGTTTTTAGTTAATTTAGAAAAGGACCAAGCGTGGTGGATGTTGGCCCCTGTGTCGCCCTAATTGGAAAAAAGAATTAATTTAATTGACAAAGATTGTAACTTTTTGTTTGACTCATTTATGAAACCATAATCATTACAATCAAAAAATGGGTAGACATCACAATTATTCACTTAGTATAGCGATCCCGGTATTCCCTGTTGTTATTGAACTGTAATCCGGACTTGGTTCCGTAAATTTGTTGTTGTCTTATCCTCTTTTCTATCCCTTACTCTTTATCTTAGAGTTTTGGGTTGTGTTGGACTTGTTGGGAATAAGTTGGTGATGTTTTAAAACTTAGAAATCCTTGCCCAGTTTTTGGTCCCTCCGCTCGAGCGGCTCTTTTGATGCTCGAGCGGGACTCTGTTGTTGCTTATCCGCTCGAGCGGGGGTGTTGGCGCTCGAGCGGGGAAATCACCCATCCAGTATTTCGTCTGCAGTGGTATACGCTCGAGCGGGGGAGTTTGACGCTCGAGCGGGCACCATGTCTGTAAAAGTTCTGGGAGCGTGCATCCACCGCTCGAGCGGGGGATTGGACGCTCGAGCGGGGATCTGTGAGTGACGCTCGAGTGGGGAGTTCGACGCTCGAGCGGGGCGACTTTTATATAAAGCCGAGATCCGACCTTTTTGTTCACTTTTTGATTTCCTTTCTCTCTCTTACTTTTCCGAAAAAGCCATTGGAGAGCACCTCACTCTAAAACCTAACTTCTCTCTTAGGATTGATCTAGCTAGAGTGTTTTCCTCACCTTGGGCCTTTGTAAGAAGTGTGTTGATCGTCGAGGGCTTCGTTGTGATCCAAGAAATTTGGGATTTGGAGCACTTTGATTTCAGGTCATCTTCTCCTTTTGAGTTCTCCATTTGAGGTAGGGATTCTCCTTGTTCTTTTTCAATACTCCGTCTATAGATAGACATGTGGTAATTTTTGTATTGCATGAAAATTGTATCATGTTGGATTTGTTTGAAAATCATGAAATAAACCTAGGGTTGGTTGTGTAGAGAATAGGTTGGCTTCATTGATTGTTGTCTTGGCTAAAATAAATATAAATTAGCATGTTGTAGTTAAATGAAGAAAAGCCCTAAATTATATTTTGGTTGAGTAAATTAAAATGGGGGTTTGTTGACCATTGTGTGTAAATCTCTTTTGTCAAAATGAGTGTGGTAAGGGTGTTAATACCTAAAGGATTAACCATGGCTTTGGAGTTGATTTTATGGAAACAAGATTAGTGGAGTTGGTTTTGTGATAACAAAAAGGAAATGGAATCGTTTTTGTGAAAATGAGGGAAGTGTTTTCGAAATAAGTTTGAGAATTGGATTGTTGTATCTTGAGTGTTGAACACACATGTAGAAGTTGTATCTTTAACTATCATGTTAATATTATTGTTGGGTTTATGATTCATGATATTTGAGTCTTCTAATAGATGTACTAACTATATGCATCTAGAGGTTTTGTCCTTGGTCATCGGTGGAGGATGACATGGTTGTATAGAATTGTCGGGTTTGCATTTTGCCATTGATTAATTGAACATCGTATGTGATGAAGTGCTAGATACATTATATATATGTATATTTGCTCGGAAGGAGATAGTCATGTGTTCATATACTTTAACACATTGCTGGTGTCTTGATAGTTTATGTATATGCATTATACATGTTGGTTATGCCTTGATGTGTTGTGATTGTTGGTGTTATGCCCCGCGCTTAGAATCAAAGGTATCATACCCTTCTAGTTAGCGCCTGGAGAACTGACCGCGTTTAGAATCAAAGGTACCGTTACCTTTCAGCTAGCACCTGGAAAACTGATTGCGCTAATAATCGAAGGTACCATACCCCTCCAGCTAGCGCCTGGTAAACTGGCTTGTTGTTAATGTTGTTGAGTGGGATGTATTGTTGGCTTACTACGCACATAGCTAGTGGAGCGAACTGGGATTGTTGTTGTTTCGTTGTGACTGAAAATATCATGGATTTGATTGGTTACAGTTCGGAGGACCGAGTTACTCCATTGGTTGATTGTATACATGTTGGTGGGTTGTAAATTTATATTTTTACACAGATATGCATGTATAGTTATGATAGTAATGGAAACGAACCAAAATGTCATTTTTGTCTTTTGGAAAGTGTGGAGGAGAACGAATGTTTTTAAGATAAACATGTTTGAAAAGGTACATCTGAGTATGTATAGGAAATGGAAGAGAGTACCGGGCTTAGTGTGATTACTTCCTAAGTATTTGTTAATGTTATGAAAGATTGGGAATGGGGGTTAATGAAAGGAAAAAGGAAAGACAAACCACTTGTAGCGTTGAATGAAACAGTTGTTTTCGAGAAAAGTTCATACATATATATTTTGTATAAACTGTTACATTACTATTCTAGTATGAGAATGAGTGTTCATGATCATAGCTATCTGTAAGTTGTTATTGTTGAGGATCATGTTGAGTTCCCTACTGGACTATATGTTCATCCCACATTGTTGAATTTTTTTCAGGTTTTAAGCAGGTTGAGCTGCAAGATTTGGATCTACTTTTTTACTGGCCACGGGGCCTCAGTTATGTTGGCGGAATGCCATTGTTGTAAAAGGGTTACACCCTTCTTCTTGTACCTTTAGTGATGTAAGCCCAATGGCAATTTGTTAAGTATGTTCATGTAATATTTACTTTGCATACGAATGAGATTATTGTTAATCACTTCTACGGATTGAATGTATGAGTTTATTTCCGCATGTTATCCTTGAAATTGAATAAGTTAATGAATTTGGTAATGACTTCGAGTAATAAAAAGTGGGGCGTGACACTTAGGATGACTAGCTTTTTACTTAAGATTTTTATGATTTTAAT
>NW_021028859.1:237965-285632 GCF_004153795.1 Camellia sinensis | reverse complement strand
TTAGGCTATTTTTGACAATATTTTTTTTTTA
Source organism: Camellia sinensis (assembly GCF_004153795.1). Lineage (NCBI taxonomy): Eukaryota > Viridiplantae > Streptophyta > Magnoliopsida > Ericales > Theaceae > Camellia > Camellia sinensis. The sequence goes on along the minus strand of NW_021028859.1, from coordinate 285,601 downwards.
AAAAGGCATACTTTTTAATCTTCTATCAATTAATAGAATAATATATGTGTGTGTCTATATGTATATACTAATTTCTATAAAAGTCACAATGTGTATATAACAATTGTTGAATTCCCACTGAATTCAAACCATCAAGTATTTAATTGGTAAGCTGATAAATAAATAAATAAATGGCTACTTGGTAGGTCTATTCAATTATGTGATGATATGTCTATTTAATAATTGAAAATTACAAAATAACTTTGTTTGAAAATAGAAGACAAAGTAGTCACATATTCCTATGTTATTAAAAAAAAATGGGCAAATTACATATACACCCCTCGAGGTTTGGTTAAATTACAGATACTCCCCTGAGGTTTCGGAAATTACATCCCGCCCCCTGAGATTTGTATTTTCATAACAATTTACCCCCTGAGGTTTATATTTCATTACAAATAACCCCCTAATTTCTTATGCAAATAAATTGTTGAATTCCCACTGAATTCAAACCATCAAGTATTTAATTGGTAAGCTGATAAACAAAAAAAAAAAATGGCTAATTGGTAGGTCTATTCAATTATGTGATGATATGTCTATTTAATAATTGAAAATTACATAATAATTTTGTTTGAAAATAGAAGACAAAGTAGTCACATATTTCTATATTATTAAAAAAAAATACATCCAAATTAGGCTTAATAAACAATTTCACCAAACTACACTCATATTTTTTCACACATCCAGCACTTAATAAAAAGGTAAATATTTTTAAAAGCGATTAAGTCACCCCTTTTTTTCAGTTTATAAATGAGTGTGATTGTTAAAAAAAATTGTAAGTGCACATCCCTCCCCACATTAAGGTATGAACTCAATTCAAGTTAACCAGGATGTTTGTGAATTAATTTTTTTAGTATTTTTTTTATGAAAAATAAGTAAAAAAACAAAAAAAAAAGATTGAGTTGGATTTTTTTTATAATAATTTATTAATTTTTTAAACTATTTCGGTAACTCTCCAAACAACACCTCAGTGTATCAATATCTATAATAGACAAATTATGACAATAGTTTTTGTACTTTACTTATTGTGTCATTTTAATTTATGTACTTTTAATTGGTTCGATTTTAATTTTGAATTTATAATTTTATCTCAATTTAGTCTACTTAATACAACTCTTAGCATTTTTTTATAGAAAATATATACATAGGCGTCACATGCCATATTTTTAAGGATAAAATTATAAACTTACTCAACTCAGTTAGTTAATTACAACAAATTTAGTGATAATTTTTCTTAAAAAGCACTAAAGATATTATTAATTGAAACAAATTGAAATAAAATCTAAAATTAAAGATTAAAATTGAACCAATTAAAAATAATAAAAATCAAAATGACAAAAAAAATAAAATATAAGACTATCAGCATAATTTGCCCTATTATAATTTATAGTTTTTTGGGGGGGTAATAATTTACACTAGGGATAAGCAGCGGATATACCGATCCGCTAAAACCGACCAAATCGAACCGAACCGAACCAATCCGCCGCATTTTGGACTGATGCGTGATGATGAGCGGACGGTTGTGGATTGATTTTCTCCAATCCGCCAATTTGGCGGACGGATGACGGATTTGAGATTCCTTTGGCCACAACCGAACCGCCAAACCGCGAACACTCCTAGTAATTTATATGACTTTATATTTTCAATTTGTTTAAATATTTTGTTTGTATTTTCAATTGAAAAAGAGTTTAAATATTCTGTTGAAAAACATTTTCAACTTAAATATATTTTTTGAATTGAAAAAAATAAACGTATTATTTATCTATGTTTTTTAGTTTTTAAATCTAGCTCTAAAAATAATAAATAGAAAATATGATATATGTTGGTTGGTTTTTGTTTTCAAAACATATATATATGTAACAATACAGAGACATACAATCTCTACTACTACTCTGTTCATGATTTTTGTGGTTTGAACCATTTTTGGGCAAATTACAAACACCCCCTCGAGATTTGGTGAAAATACAGATTCCCCCTGAAGTTTGAGAAATTACATCACATCCCCTAAGATTTATATTTCCATAACAAATTGTCCCATGAGGTTTTTATTTTCATACAGATTCCCCCCCTAATTTCTCCTAATTTGTTATGAAAATTTGACCCTCATGGGGCAATTTGTAATTTCTCAAACCTCAGGAGGAATCTGTATTTTTACCAAACCTGGAGGGGATGTTTGTAATTTGCCCATTATTTTTTATATTTTAAGAACCACAAATTATAATACTTTATGTGAATGAATCATGTTATAATTATAATATGTGGATCAGATATGCAGTGATTATGATATTCTAAAATTTCAAACTTTTTTTCGGTGACCAACGACGGCACTGGGCACCACTCTACAGGTTTGGTTTCACTTTTTTCAGTTATTTTTTGAAAAGTGATGTGAAAATTATATTTTGAAAATGAATATTTATTTGGTTTTTTAAAAAAAGTTCACTATTGCAAATTTAAATTTCCAAAAAAATTCACTATTCCCTCCATAGGTGGAGAGACAATTAAAAAAAAAAAAATTGTCACAACAAAAAGTGCTCTTATAGAATTTTATGTATATATTTTACATTGTTGGTTTTACTTTTTTTGAGTTATTTTTTCAAAAAGTGATTTGAAAACTATATTTTGAAAATGAATGGGTGTTTGATTTCAATTTTCTAAATTCAATTTTTTGAAAATTAAATTTTTTATTTTTCGTATTTTTTTTTAGTGAATATGCTTAAATTTTTTAACTTCTTTAGATACACCTTACTTAGATATATCTAAATAGTAAAATATTTGTGAAAAAATATTTTAAAAATTAATAAATACACAAAAATACAAAAAATGTACTGAATTTTTATATTTTTGGTATTTAGTAAATTTTTTAAAGATTTTTTTCATAAATATTATACTTTTTAAGTGTATTTATATTAAGTGTATCTAAAAATTAAAAATTTGCTTAAAATATTTTTAAAAATTCAGTGAAAGTAAAAAAATAGAAAAAATGAAAAAATAAAATTTTTTAAAAAGTGAATTCTAAAAATGGAAACAAAACCGATATAAAATTTGGTTTTCAAAAAAATTCACTACTCCTTTCATATGTGGAGATACAATTAAAAAAAATATATCACATCAAAAAGTATTCCTATGAAATTTTTGAAAACTACTCTGGTTTTCCTAACAACAATGATTCATTTCCCCTTTTCCCCCACTCCCTTTGACCCCTTTTCTCTCTCATTGGTTACATTTTCATTTTCTTTTTCTTTTTTTTCCTGCTCCTCCAATCACCACCCACCACGTGACAAAGGGGGTGAGGGGGTGATCCCCAAAAGGGAGTCCCAAGCATTATTCTTTTCCTAAATAACCAAATAAGAACTCCAAAGTTTTCAAAAAGCTAAGCCTAAAAAACAGGAACAAAACAAAGTGATTATTACGTATTTTGTGGTATATGTTATATATTTTTATAGTAAATATTAAATATTTTTTTAGTAGAATTTTAATAATTTGTAATTCAGAAATAAAATTACACGTTTCTGGTAATACTACACATTTTTTGATTAGAAAATATTTGGACAAAACAATGTGTAATATTATCCTAAAATGTGACTCAATTTTTAAATAATAAATTGTCGTAATCATATCAAAAATTTATGTAACATTTATCATAAAAATATATAACATATACCATAAAAGTGCATAATTGGCGCATATAATTCACATCATTTGAGAAATTGTTTTCCATGTTTCTTACATAGGCATGAAATTTTTACAGTTGAAAGGATATAAATCAGACTATAATTTACATGAAATCTGTCTTTAAAAATGTTTTTGTTTTTTATTTAATGTGCTTACAACCCTATATACAATTAGGCTATTTTTGACAATATTTTTTTTAAAAAAATAAAGGATTTTTAAATAATAAATTGTCGTAATCATATCAAAAATTTATGTAACATTTATCATAAAAATATATAACATATACCATAAAAGTGCATAATTGGCGCATATAATTCACATCATTTGAGAAATTGTTTTCCATGTTTCTTACATAGGTATGAAATTTTTACAGTTGAAAGGATATAAATCAGACTATAGTTTACATTATATCTGTCTTTAAAAATGTTTTTCTTTTTTATTTAATGTGCTTACAACCCTATATACAATTAGGCTATTTTTGACAATATTTTTTTAAAAAAAAAAGGCATACTTTTAAAAAATTAATTTTTTAGATTCATTTGATCCAGAAGAATCTTAAAAATAAAGCAATAATAATAATAATAAGTTTTTTAAAAAAATAACTGTTTTATACTTTTCAAATCCATCTAGAGCCTAAAAATGAAAAGGTTGTTTTGAAATATTAAAAAAAAAATTACTAAAAACTAAATAAAAACAGCAAACAAAAGATTACTAAAAAGAGAAATTGTGAAACCCACCTTACAAAAATCGTAGTTATTTATAGATAGCTACATAAAGTCATTAAAAGCCTGATCCATCCATATCCATTACTCTATCTACATAAAATCTTTACAATTTGTAAAACTGATCAGAGCCCTTGGTCCAAAAGCAAGCAAGTTGCGCTATATATATATATATATATATTCTATTATGGGGGGTGAAGAAAAAAAAAAGGGGGTTAATTTTTAATTTTTAACTCATTTTAAATTATATCACATTTTATTATTTTAAATTATATCACATTTTATATTTTTTATACATAAAATAACAAAAAGGTCAAAAAAAAATTAAACAAAAGATTACTAAAAAGAGAAATTGTGAAACCCACCTTGGAAATATTAAACAAAAGATTTTAAGAACTTGTAATTTAAAATTTTAGGTGATTTTGTGTGTCGGTGTTTTTTTTTTAAAAATAAATTTATAATTGCCTTGTTAGTCAATATTTAAAATCACAAAAATTAGTAATAGTGGAATAAAATTTTGGAGCTGTTTTGGAGCCAGCACAAATCTTTTTATTAAAAATCTCATTTTTGCTTATATATTAAGGAAAGAAGGAGAATTAAACTTGACTGGTGACCACGGTGTGATGTTTGCAATCAGTTTACAATGATATTCTTTTTTACTTCCTCGCAAATTTTGTGACATAATGTTTTGGCAGTGAACATTTAAAATTTGATTTTTAGGAACTTTTAATCACCAAGATGTCTGAAATTCAATTGCTAGAAATTTTTATTCACCAAACCACCATGCAAGGGTCGCCTTTAGAAGAACAATTGAAGGGTTCCTAGAGAACCATATCGAAGGAATGCAAGAATCCAGCTACACTAATGATGATGAATTCATGTAACTACACCTGACGAAAGTGACACTTGATTCTACATGCCCTTTTATCAATAATGTCTTTTAATTGGATATGAAAATATTTTACTTAACAAAGGAAAAAAAAAAAGAAAAAAAGAGAGAGAATAGGATATGATATGATATTATCATTTTTTTAATTAATAAAAAGTAAAAATTTCATTAAAAATATAAAATTGTAGGTACAGGAAGATATAATGTATCGAGAGAGATTCGATAAATATAAATTACTCCTATTACTATTATTTGCATTCGTACAACCAATCCTTCTGTCTCACATTTTTTTTTTTAAATACATGAAAAAAAAAAAACAAAAAGGATAGAGAAAATAGGTGATATTATCATTGTTTCTTATCGAAAGAGGAATCTTACACGTCTTAATGTGGACTCTAAAATGATAACAAAACCTATGATGCACGTGTACCATATCTCCAATCCAATATAACTATGTATTGAATTTGACACAAAAATTATATATATATATATATATAAATATATTTATTAATAACACCCACGAATACACCACAAATACACAATCCACTTACACACAGTAGTACACTATATCACTAGCACACATGTGCTGACTTGACCAAGACACCACTTACACAAAACTTTACTATACTCTCGTGACACCTGGCACACCTCGCACATGCTATTTCACTCACACATTTTGTATATATATCTCACACACTTTCTTTGTATTCAGTCTCGCACACCTAGACTCGATCCTTAGTCTCACTCCTCTTTATAGCTACGAGAGTCAGTTATATCCACCGACTTTGAAATTCCGGAATTCTCCATAAGAGGCAGGCAACTCAAGCTTCTCACAGCCACAGATTTCTTTAACCAAAATCTAAGAAGAAATATCTAAAGAGAAAGCTAGAGAAAATTCTAGAGAGAGAGAGAGAGTTAGTGTTGAACTCTAACATATGTACCACACTTTGGTCCAATATAACAATATAACTATACTCCTCTAGATACGGATAGGAAAACCACATCTCTGGTCCAATATAAATATGCACCGCAAACAATTTTCAAAAAGAAAATATGGATGCAAGATAAGAACTAGTTGAACAACTTACATTTCTTTATCAACCTGTTGCATTAGTGCATTTGTATGTTTGTTCCTTGGGAAAGAACAAAAAAATAAATAAATAAATAAGAGGGTTGGTTTAGCACAGATCGATTGAACCGTGCTGAAAGAAACAAAGGCAAGAAAATTGAAGACCTAGCATGGCTAGGTTAAATGCTATGGATCTTAGCTCAGTTTGAGCAGGCGGTTTTTAGCCCGGTTGAGCCTCTAGGGGCAACGTTCTTAGTTCGGTCCAAACTAAGAGGGTTGGTTTAGCCCCAAGTTGTAGCTCGGTCGTGGTTAAGGTATTCAAGCACACTGTTGCGCAGACCTAGTACGGTTCGATAGCTCGGCTAAATTGAATCAAAAGATGGTTAGTCCGGCCAGACTGACATCAACTACAAACAACTTCCTAGTTCGGTTACATGGTGATTCTGGATCAAATGCAATGTTCTACAGATTATTTCGTGAATACAAATGGTTCTTACAAGGTTTTTTCCCAGCAAACGCAAGGCAGAACAAAAAATGAAAAACATGTGTTTTGCAAAAACACAAACAATATGCTATGGATTAAACAAGTGCGAAAACAAGAAAAATAGAACAGATCTGTGTAGCTTACCAGATGAAGAGGAAGGAACTGGAAGTTGGAAACAGCACTGGAGGGATTCACGAGCTTTGCAGTTGCAAGTTTGAGAAGCAATGGAAGATCAGAAGCAAAGGAGAGAGAGAGAAGGTGAATAGCGAAATGATTGATTCAAAACCAAGGGTTTTGGTTTTGTGAAAAAAGGGAAAGGAAATGGCGGGACTGTTCAAAAAACATGAGGTACGAAGACGGCGTGACAGTTACATGTGGCCAATGAGAGTTTGCCACGTGTCCTTGGAATGAGAAGCGATTCAGTTGCTGCGATTGAAGAGACGTTTTGACCGGACAGATAGGGCCCAGTGTGAATTTAGCTTGGCTGTAAAGCTAAAAAATTTAGCTCAGTTGGTAGGCTAAAGGTTTTTTTTAGTTCGGCTGGTAACAGGTAATCCCTATCATGCTATATAGATGGAATTAAGGGGCAATTGAGAGGGTAATTTATATATAAATTGGGCCGAGCTGGATAATGGGCCGTTGTGGGCCACAGTAAGAAAGGAGGAGTAAAAGGGTCTTGCCATTAGCCCGGTCCAAGAAAGTCTTGGAGTTAGCCCGGTCCTAGAAAGCCTTATTGTTATCCCGGTCCAGGAGAGATTTGCGGATAGCCTAGTCACCGCACTCAGAGTTAGCCCGGTCGTGGCATAATGCAGTTAGTTCGGTCAAACCTAGCCATTCGTTAGCACGGCCTAAGCACACTATGGATTAGTATGGTTTGTACAGAAGAAACCAAGGTACACACAGTGAAAGGAAGAACCGAGCTAGGTGGAGCTCGGTCTATTCTGCGGCTTTAGCACGGCCATCTTATCCCGGTTGTATTGATATCTGACCTAGGTAAAACCATCTCACTTGGTTTAAGCAGTGAGGGTGGTGTTGAAAGATAAGCATTATCTTTCAGGAATGTGATTCCTAGGAGGACTCTATATGGAGGAGTAAGAGTCTTACTAGGATTGTGCCACGCGGAACCTATAAAAGCTCATAACATCACCTATGGAGAGGTAACACAACTTTGATTCTTGAATACACAGAACTTTTGTCTATTTGTCTATTTTGCTGACTTAGACATCGGAGAGGTATCTGACACATACCCGCCGGCTAGCTCACGTTTGTGTTTTCAGGGAGGAAAGCGACGACGTTTGGAGGAACGCGAAATTGATGAACAGGATTATACGAGAAGGTTTATTTCTTTCCCGTACAACCACATATCATTTTACAGTTGTCTTTCAAGGCAAGTAAATTTTTGTAGAAACTAATACAAAAATCAAAAGGAAAATCCTATAATTCCACATTGTTTATACAAAATTTGTTACTAGAATGACATGACAGTGTTCTTTGTAAATAAAAGATATCTCAATGAATTTTTATTTCTAAAGTGATGGGCTCATATCTCAACATGCATCGTTTTGTATACATTTTTATTTGCTGTATATATATATATATATATATTTTTAATGTGTACTATTTAAATATTGTTATTATTGTGTTATATATATATATATATATTTGTTTATATATCATTATTCAATTCAAAATATTAACAGAAAGCTCCTCTGTAGTTACAGATGTGAATGTCATTTTCATATTTTTAGTACTGCTGGTATTTAAGAGCAGAATTTGGGTTGACAGATGTTTGTGGGGGATATGGCTATTTTTTGCACTATTAAAAGTAAATGCGTTCCATTGTTGCATGCAAAAGTTGTTGGGCTTCTAAGGTCTCGTTTGGGAAGAGTTTATTTGGGTTTTTTTGACTTTTTGAGTCACAAAAGACAGAATAGGTTATTTGAGCCACAACAGACAAAACATCACATCCAACCCATAATCATTACACTCTTCTCTCACAAAAAAAATCAAAAAAATCAAAAAGCCAAAAAGTCCTTCCCAAACCAAGATTTTGAGCCCAGACTTAAATAGCCAAAAAAAATCAAAAAGCCAAAAAGCCAACCCACTTCCCAAACGGAGGCTAAAGCATCATACCTATCTCTCTAGTTTCATTCAAAATAAATGCTATATTATTACATGTTTTAATTTAGGGAAATTTACAAACACGCTCTCTAAGATTTGCTTAAAATACGAGTTGTCCCTTATAATTTGAAAAATTATAAATACCTCTCTATTAAAAAATTTTATTTAACAAAATTAATTGAAAAAATGAAATTTCTAACTGTTCACTTATATAATAAAATTATCTGAATTGTTAATTGAAATAAAATTTTAACATTATTAAAAACTGTTAATTAATTTTAAGATTTATTAATAAAAGAAACTATTTGTTATGAAATTTTTTAACCACTTTAGGGGGCATAATGTAGTTTTTGGAACCACATAAGGTAATTTGTAAGTAAACCTCAGAGTATGTGTTTGCAATTTACCCTTTAATTTATTTCTTTATCTGAATCTAGCTTGTCCTATGTATTATCATTAATTATTTCATTTGAGTGTTCTTGTAGCTTTCAGAGAACTTTTTAATTTTGGTTTATAAGAATTAAAATAAAATTTGCTACGTATGTAGTTTGACAATTTCAATTGGTGTACAAGCAAACCATTATTTTTATCCAAACTTGTACTCAACCCTTATGAGGGTATTTGTTTAAATCCAAACACATTGATCTTGTTTTCAATTCATAGCTACTTTGACCTTGAACGTAGTTGCCAATATAAATTCCTCTGTTGGTATCCTTTATCATTTGCAAATGATATTAGAACAGTGGTGCTACACGTATCAATTGAAATTGATATACCAAGTAGCGTATCAACATATGCTATGGCATTATCACTTCAAAACTATAGACTCTACCTATTATACAAACTACAAAAACTCAAAACCTCTAAAATTATACTATATCATCCGTTAATACACCAATTGGTATACTTTATTCCATTTAGAACAGGCTTATAAGACCAATACACCTCTATTGTAGAGGCGCCTTTCGGATTGAACTTCAAAGGGATAAATCATGAGACCGGTTGTTGAATTGGGTCATAACAAATAATACTTTCAAGTGGGAATTGGACAGTGACGACATAGAAATGTTAGCATCCAACATCGGCCGCAGATGATGACGATGGGAAACAGTTCCATTGTGACGTGCCTTCAGCCTTTATGGCTGGTCACTAATGCATCATTAACCTCTGCAATAAAGGTAGGAGTTACAAACCCTATTAATGCACTATTAAACTCTGCAATAAAGACAGAAGTTGCAAACCCCATTAACTCTTTCATGAAGCTAACTTCATGGGGCAATTTCTCATTCAATTTTCAATGGTTTTGGTCATTCTATTTGTGGTGTAAAGATCTCATTGCAAAGTATCTAAATCCACTTGGACCCAAGTCACAATAAATGATTGGGACCTACTTTAATATTTAATTAAAGTTACTAAAAAATTATTTTTTTCCAACAATGACAATACATCTAGGTGGAAATTGAGTCACACGTCTAACACCTCCAAAGATCTCTCTCTCTTCTTTTTTTTTTCTTTTTTTCTTTTTCCCTGATCATTTATTAAATTCAATTTTGGGAATATGGGGCTGAGATTGTGGAAGTGACTCCTTGGGAGTAGCTGAAATTGAACCCCACCCCATTTATTTTGATCACATGGCATCTTTATTCATGCCCTCCCCCATCTGTGCTCTCTACATATAAAGCTGTAATTGATTAAGGTAGCTCATGTTCTTGTTTAATTGGTGGGGCTGAGTAGGCAAAAAGCTTGATTTTGTTTTGGAAAACCTTATCAATATGACTAATTCAACTAAGAAAAGCCTTGAACAAGATATTAAAAAGGATTTTCAACGATGACTCAATGCACAAGAGTTTCGTTGAAGAGGGATTTGATAGGAGAGACAAACAAATTTGATTATTTTACATAGTGGATTTGATTTTATTGTATACCCTTTCCTAGCTAAATTTGTATATAAATTCTAGTATTTGATTTGAGTTTTTTGAATTAAATTTTTTAAAAATTCAGTTTTTTTATTTTCGTATTTTTTTATTTTTAGTGAATATTTTTAAAATTTTAAATATTTTTTTTACTTTCTTAGATGCACCTTACTTAGATGTATCTAAAAAGTAAAAATTTTGTAAAAAAATATTTTAAAATTTTAATAAATACATAAAAATACAAAAAATATATTGAATTCTCGTATTTTTTTTTTATATTTTTAGTATTTAGTGAATTTTTAAAAGGTTTTTTCACAATTTTTTTACTTTTTAGGTATATTTATGTTAGGTATGTTTAAAAAGTAAAAAAAAAATTGCTTAAAATATTAAAAAAATTAAGTAAAAACAAAAAAACACAAAAAACAAAAAAGTAAATTTTTTTAAAAAGTATTTTTGAAAAAACACAACCAAACAAGCTGTAGTGTTTTTGGGTAAAAATTTCACTTGCTTTTTAATAACTATGTACTTTAATAACCATGTACTTCATCTCACTTTGTTAAATTAAGAGTTGATTTGAAAAGATAATTGGACCAAATATTTTCCTAATTCCTCGAGGTAATTGCAAATACTAGAAAAGGCATAAAATTTCAATACGTCTTTATTTGTTCAGCGGTGAAAAAGTTTCAAAAATTATAGAGGGCCAAATTGATCCCAGCTTCATTTTGAAATATGTATATTAATTATTTCTCTAGTGATTACATCCAAATAAAGAACTAATTAACAAGCATAGCATTTCTCTATAATTAATGAGGCTCATAGAAGAAAATACAACTATAATAAATTAACATAGTGAGCATGCCTTTTTGTGATGATGATGATTGAAGGAAAATGAATGGTTGATATATATAGCTAGCTAGTTAAGGAGTTATTATTGATGTAAATGGTTCATGTTTGTGTTGACTCATAAAGAAACAATCTAGCTTATATGTGTCACAAATGGAGCTATCACAAATAAGTTTCATTAAACAAGGTGCAATAACTTTTTTGCTTAATCTTAGCCAACAACTCAACTTGCCCCACATAGATAAGGGTTTTAAAGACAAACTCATCTGGAAATAAAATTGATAGGTTTTGGAATTTTTATTATTTTGAAAGTACTTTAACATATATATTATTGCACTAAAGGAAGAGAGACCACCAAATTTTTGTGAAATCTCTACCATAAAGGTCTGTCATGATTTTTCTCAACAACTGAAAGGGTAAATATGTAAAATAAATTATGCCTATAACTTAGTTAAGAATAAAGCTTCCGACCCCCCAGTGGGGGTGCTGGGGTCGGCTGTGATTGGCAAGCAAAAACTCTTCTTTTTTTTTTCTTTTTTTTTTTTTCAACCACCCCCAGGCCGACACGTGGCACTGGGGTCACTGGGGGTACTTCCCACTGGGGTCTGAAGCAAAGTTCCTTAGTTAAAATCGAACGCATCTCAAACTTTTTAATTAGTTAATTAAATTAGTTCAGTTGATCACCTTTTATACCTGGGAGGTTAGGAAGTCAATTATTATCAAAGACAAATATTAATAATTTTTCCTCTATTATGAATATAATTTTTTTTTTATTTTTTGATGTTGGCCTACTGTAGTTATTGGACTGTAATTATTTTGATGTAATTACATTTCCATTGAATTTGTAAATCATCTTCTGTCAATTAATAAAATAATATATATATATATATGTGTGTGTCTGTATGTATATACTAATTTCTGTATGTATATACTAATTTCTATACAACTCGAAATGTGTATATAATAATTGTTGAATTCCCACTGAATTCAAACTATCAAGTAGTATTAATTGTTAAGCGGATAAAAAATAAAATAAACAAAGTTAATTGGCAAGTCTATTTAGTTATGTGATCATATGTCTATCTAATAATAATAGAAAATTACATAATTCTTTTGTTTGAAAATAGAAGACAAAGTAGTCACATATTCCTATATTATTAAAAAAAAAAATACACACAAATTAGGCTTAATAAAAAATTTCTCCAAACTACACTCATATTTTTTCACACATCCATCACTTAATAAAAAGGTATATATTTTTAAAAGCGAATAAGTCACCCTTTTTTCCAGTTTATAAATAAGTGTGATTGTTAAAAAAAATTGTAAGTGCACATCCCTCCCCACATTAAGGTATGAACTCCATTCAAGTTAATCATGATGTTTGTGAATTAATTTTTTTAGTATTTTTTTATGAAAAAATAAGTAAAAAAATAAAAAGATTGAGTTGGATTTTTTTTAAGGGAGACTTATTTGTAAGTCCTTTTTCAGACATTTATGCTAGGCTAAGTCCTGTGTAATTTATTATAGAGTCTTAAGTCCTATTTAGATAGGAATGTATTCCACAAGATCCTACATAAACGTAACGTGATGTAACACTTATATAAATGTAACGTAACGTGAGACCTATATATACGTCTCGTAACGCGACACGTACATAAACGTAACGTGACACCTACATAAACGTAACGTAACGTGTCACGTTACGTTTCGCAAACTTAATGAGTTTTTATTTTTTTAAATTGAATGTGAAAATTTTACTGGTTTATGTTGGTGTCACGTTACGTTTCATATAAATATGATATATGGTAATGAAAAGACACGTTATTTTTTTGGTACGTTTCATATAAATACGTTTCATAGGTGTCACGTTACGTTTATGTAGGTGTCACGTTACGTTACGTTTATATAGAAAATTGAACGTCACCACAGATCATAGGCGTCACATTACGTTTATGTAGGTGTCACGTTACGTTACGTTTATGTAGATATGATTTATGGTAACATGTAATTTCCTATATGTTACCATAGATCATAGGTGTCATTACGTTTATGTAGGTGTCACGTTACGTTACGTTACGTTTATATAAATATGATTTATGGTAACATTCAATTTCTATATATGGTTTTATTATTATTTATGATATTAACAACTAATATTGAGGGTAAATGTGTCAACAAATTTTCCACAGGACTTATGGAAACATAAGTTTTTTAGTAGGACCATATATAGCATAACTCTCCCTAATAGGACTTATAAATAATTTTTTTTTTTAATAATTTATTAATTTTTTAAACTATTTTGGTAAGTCTCCAAACAACACCTCGGTGTATCAATATCTCTATTAAATTTTTTACTATTATTATAATGAACAACTCTTGACGATAATCTCTATACTTTACTCATTGTTTTATTTTAGTTGATATATTTTTAATTGGCTCAAATTTAATTTTGAATTTATGATTTTGTATCAATTTAGTCCAACTAATACAACTCTTAGCATTTTTTTTTATAGAAAATATGTACATAGGTGTCACATGTCATATTTTTAAGGGCAAAATTATAAATTTACTCAATTCAGTTAGTTAACTACAACAAATTTAGTGATAATTTTTCTTAAAAAACACTAAAGATATTGGGTTTGTTTGGTTTGTGTTTTGAAATAAATTTTTTAAAAAAAAAAAATTGAGGAGAATTTAGAAATATTTTTGGTTTATTTAGTTGTATATTTTGAAAATATTTTTGGAATTTAAGAGTTTGTGATGATTTGATATTTTATTATAGTTAAGTAGATATGTGTGAGAGAAAAAGTGATTAAAAAAAAAGAGGAGAAAAAAAAAGTTATTGATTGATGTGTAATGGAGAGAAGTAATTTTGAATTTTTTTTTTGAGACAATTTGTATCAAAAACATGTTTCAAAATACAAACCAACTACATACATGTGCTCTGCAATGCATATTTGATATCACTCACTCTAGTTGAACCTTGCAGATTCTAGGTGTTTAACTTTAATTGTGGAACTGGGAATTTTGGTCTATTCCCATGTTCTGCTTGACTACATACATGTGCTCTGCAATGCATATTTGATATCACTCACTCTAGTTGAACCTTGCAGATTCTAGGTGTTTAACTTTAATTGTGGAACTGGGAATTTTGGTCTATTCCCATGTTCTGCTTGACTACATACATGTGCTCTGCAATGCATATTTGATATCACTCACTCTAGTTGAACCTTGCAGATTCTAGGTGTTTAACTTTAATTGTGGAACTGGGAATTTTGGTCTATTCCCATGTTCTGCTTGACTACATACATGTGCTCTGCAATGCATATTTGATATCACTCACTCTAGTTGAACCTTGCAGATTCTAGGTGTTTAACTTTAATTGTGGAACTGGGAATTTTGGTCTATTCCCATGTTCTGCTTGACTACATACATGTGCTCTGCAATGCATATTTGATATCACTCACTCTAGTTGAACCTTGCAGATTCTAGGTGTTTAACTTTAATTGTGGAACTGGGAATTTTGGTCTATTCCCATGTTCTGCTTGACTACATACATGTGCTCTGCAATGCATATTTGATATCACTCACTCTAGTTGAACCTTGCAGATTCTAGGTGTTTAACTTTAATTGTGGAACTGGGAATTTTGGTCTATTCCCATGTTCTGCTTGACTACATACATGTGCTCTGCAATGCATATTTGATATCACTCACTCTAGTTGAACCTTGCAGATTCTAGGTGTTTAACTTTAATTGTGGAACTGGGAATTTTGGTCTATTCCCATGTTCTGCTTGACTACATACATGTGCTCTGCAATGCATATTTGATATCACTCACTCTAGTTGAACCTTGCAGATTCTAGGTGTTTAACTTTAATTGTGGAACTGGGAATTTTGGTCTATTCCCATGTTCTGCTTGACTACATACATGTGCTCTGCAATGCATATTTGATATCACTCACTCTAGTTGAACCTTGCAGATTCTAGGTGTTTAACTTTAATTGTGGAACTGGGAATTTTGGTCTATTCCCATGTTCTGCTTGACTACATACATGTGCTCTGCAATGCATATTTGATATCACTCACTCTAGTTGAACCTTGCAGATTCTAGGTGTTTAACTTTAATTGTGGAACTGGGAATTTTGGTCTATTCCCATGTTCTGCTTGACTACATACATGTGCTCTGCAATGCATATTTGATATCACTCACTCTAGTTGAACCTTGCAGATTCTAGGTGTTTAACTTTAATTGTGGAACTGGGAATTTTGGTCTATTCCCATGTTCTGCTTGACTACATACATGTGCTCTGCAATGCATATTTGATATCACTCACTCTAGTTGAACCTTGCAGATTCTAGGTGTTTAACTTTAATTGTGGAACTGGGAATTTTGGTCTATTCCCATGTTCTGCTTGACTACATACATGTGCTCTGCAATGCATATTTGATATCACTCACTCTAGTTGAACCTTGCAGATTCTAGGTGTTTAACTTTAATTGTGGAACTGGGAATTTTGGTCTATTCCCATGTTCTGCTTGACTACATACATGTGCTCTGCAATGCATATTTGATATCACTCACTCTAGTTGAACCTTGCAGATTCTAGGTGTTTAACTTTAATTGTGGAACTGGGAATTTTGGTCTATTCCCATGTTCTGCTTGACTACATACATGTGCTCTGCAATGCATATTTGATATCACTCACTCTAGTTGAACCTTGCAGATTCTAGGTGTTTAACTTTAATTGTGGAACTGGGAATTTTGGTCTATTCCCATGTTCTGCTTGACTACATACATGTGCTCTGCAATGCATATTTGATATCACTCACTCTAGTTGAACCTTGCAGATTCTAGGTGTTTAACTTTAATTGTGGAACTGGGAATTTTGGTCTATTCCCATGTTCTGCTTGACTACATACATGTGCTCTGCAATGCATATTTGATATCACTCACTCTAGTTGAACCTTGCAGATTCTAGGTGTTTAACTTTAATTGTGGAACTGGGAATTTTGGTCTATTCCCATGTTCTGCTTGACTACATACATGTGCTCTGCAATGCATATTTGATATCACTCACTCTAGTTGAACCTTGCAGATTCTAGGTGTTTAACTTTAATTGTGGAACTGGGAATTTTGGTCTATTCCCATGTTCTGCTTGACTACATACATGTGCTCTGCAATGCATATTTGATATCACTCACTCTAGTTGAACCTTGCAGATTCTAGGTGTTTAACTTTAATTGTGGAACTGGGAATTTTGGTCTATTCCCATGTTCTGCTTGACTACATACATGTGCTCTGCAATGCATATTTGATATCACTCACTCTAGTTGAACCTTGCAGATTCTAGGTGTTTAACTTTAATTGTGGAACTGGGAATTTTGGTCTATTCCCATGTTCTGCTTGACTACATACATGTGCTCTGCAATGCATATTTGATATCACTCACTCTAGTTGAACCTTGCAGATTCTAGGTGTTTAACTTTAATTGTGGAACTGGGAATTTTGGTCTATTCCCATGTTCTGCTTGACTACATACATGTGCTCTGCAATGCATATTTGATATCACTCACTCTAGTTGAACCTTGCAGATTCTAGGTGTTTAACTTTAATTGTGGAACTGGGAATTTTGGTCTATTCCCATGTTCTGCTTGACTACATACATGTGCTCTGCAATGCATATTTGATATCACTCACTCTAGTTGAACCTTGCAGATTCTAGGTGTTTAACTTTAATTGTGGAACTGGGAATTTTGGTCTATTCCCATGTTCTGCTTGACTACATACATGTGCTCTGCAATGCATATTTGATATCACTCACTCTAGTTGAACCTTGCAGATTCTAGGTGTGTAATATGATTAAGGCACACACATTGATCTTCATTTATTTGTTTTCTGCTAATATATATATATATATATAAACATGTACATTATTTAAATCACTTTTTTTTTATTATTTTTTGATCAGCACATTATTTGAATCACTTGTCAACAGAGTTTTGTTTATTATGTTATTACCTCAATGTATCTGAGATTTTGGTCGGTTGATTATATTTATAACAAATTTTGGAATCCTCAAATTTATTTATTTATGCAATTACTTAACATGAATATATGTTTATTACATTAGGCAGTTGTTGAATTGGTATATAAACAATGATTAATGATTCATTCACACAATTTGTTTTGCCTGAATGCAGACAATTGAGACTCTGACCCGTAATAGTTTTAATTGTGTACATATAGGTAGAACAAATTGTGTGGATGTAATAGTGCTGATAAAAAATGTATAATTTTTTTTCCCTTTACTAAAATAATAAATCAGAAATATTTTATACTCAAAACAATTATTTAAAAAAATTTCTTAGACTTTGAATTTATGTAAATTTAAAATTTTATTACAGTGTTCGTCACATTCAAAATGAATTTAGTTTATATATTTCAACTAATGGATAATTTTGTGGTACAGCTTGGGTTGTACAAGTAATTTCGCTATTTGAGCTTTACTTATATTTGGAAGGGCATTTTAAATCAACTCCTTATGTAAATAAATTAAGAAAAATAATATACAAATCTATTTTTTAGACCCACTTTCTATACTCAATGATATGTAAGAGAGGCGATTAACTAATAATTAGAGAACATACGAGAGAGAATGGTGTCATAAATATTCTAATTGATTGCCACATGGTTGGGTCTAACTTGGACTTAGAATAGCAATACTCATCAATCAAACTTAAGTATTCTTTAGGGAAAAATGATATATAAGCCCATTTTTTATATCCATCGATTGTGAGCACACAGCATGACATGGCATTAAGAAGCATATGTTAATGGGATATTCAAGAGCATAGGCTGAGATCACCTTTGCCATTGGTTTAGATGGAGTATGCAAAATATGACTCTTGTTTTGTTTTGTTGGGTATGTGAATGAACCAAGGAACTTGCATTTTTTTTGTATTTTTATTCAAGTGGTGTGTCATGAGGGTGGACCACAGTTTTGTGTTGAATATTCTTACAAGTTACAACTATTCATTGCCCAAAAAATTATAGATATTTTGTGTATCGGTGACCCTTTTAATAATTTCATCATATAACATTCATTTCATGTCCACTCTCCATTAATTTCATGTACAGTGCGATTTTAATTTAAACTTTGATTTACAATTCAAATGTTATAGGTTATTGGCTAATGCGAAGAGATAAAAAAGCTGCAATCATTCGTTGGGGGCAATTACTACATCAAGTAAGCTTTGACTATATTTTAGGGCATTTTAAATTTATTTATCAAGTTAGTCATTTTAGTTTCTACACCTATGATCTTGAAACTATATAACCTTATTAAATTTAATAAGTCTAGTTGTCAAAAAAAATGGGACTAGATACGTCATTTAGACAAGTCAGGGGTCAGACTCGAGGGAAGAGCATAGCACGTCTCATAGCTAACAATGGTGGTAACAAACTTCATCAGAGGAATCTTATTGACAAACACTTTTGTAAGTATATTTTTCATAATTTACTTTTCAAATCACTACAAGCATTTCATTTAATATGTTTGGTTGTGTTTGTTGATTAATGTATAGGACATGACATTTTGTTTTATTAACTATTTTTTTTCTATTGACTATTTACCCAAAATATAAGTCCCAAACAGGCCTAAAAAGAAAAGAGAAATAATCAGTTATCTTTTTGTAAAGTCTTTGGGTGAGTGTGTGACAACAAAGCTAAAATCACACACTTTGATAAAATGAAGTCCATGAACAATCCCATAAGGTAATAAAGAGAATCTTAGTTGCAACTTTGTTCAAAGTTCCTGATTGAGATATGGATCACAAGGATATTGTGTAGGACCTCTCTATATTTCAAACCAGTAATATAGATACCTAGTCAATTTATATTTGGATCCAATTCTTTTAGGATAAATTGCACTTTGCCCCTTTATTTTTAGTCATTTTTTTATTTTTTTTTTATTTTGATCATTCATGTTTCAAGTTTTTTTCTAATTTACTCCTAAAACTAACTTTTGTTCAAAATTAGATAGAAAATGCATGTTTCCTGCCACATCATATAAAACGAGGGTTGTTTGTGGGACTACTGGGTGATAATTTGATTATCTGCTAATCTGTATCTGTTGGGTGATAATCTGATTTTTTGTTAATCTGGTTCTCTGCTGCTGTGTGGCTGGTCTGTATCTGTTGGGTGATAACCTGATGCTAATCTACTAATCTGATGTGTGTCTGTTGCTGTTTTTGGCCTATGCTAGCACTGGTTCCATGGCTCTTTTTGTTTTGTTTGTATTTGGATTAGGTTGCATGCCTCTATTTTGGTTTGTAGTTGCTGTATTGCTTGCATCATCCCTCTCTTTTTGTTGATGTTTTCTTTCTTTCTGTAAGGTTATCCATCATCAATAAATGGTTATTTGTTGTTGATTAAAAAAATAAAAAATAAAAGGGCAACTTCTGTAAGGTTATCCATCATCAATAAAGGGTTATTTGTTGTTGATTAAAAAAATAAAAAATAAAAGGGCAAACTGTAAATTCCCCTTCAGTTTATATGTGGTTCATGCCACATTATGGGACTGTTTTGTATGGTTTATATGAGTTGTTTATAGTTATTTATTATTTTTTGAATCAATTTAAACTGTTTTGTATAGTTTTTGTTTATAGTTTATTAGGTAAGAATAGTTTAAGAGCAATGCTACGTCTATTTAAAGTCTTGCTAACAATATTACGAAAAACATATATGTTCAAATATCATTGGAAAACAGCCATCAAGGCCAATAGGATGTTGGAAGATCACCATATAATTTGACTTATAGTTTCTTATACTATACAATGTCATCATGTGTACATGCAGCATCTTTAAATTAAATGTTAAATTAAAAAAATGTATTACAAGGTTTGGCTTTTTTGAGAGAAAATATTATTTTTTTATTGTTTCTCAATGTTTACCTAATGTTTTGAGCATTCATGATATGACAAACACTTATATGACTCAAGGAACTATTTGACATGTAGTTCTCTAATTCAAAGGAATTTCACATAACCATGGCTTTGTAGGTGACCAAATATGGATAAGAGTTGGATGCTACTTAGGGATAGGATGAGTTCCCAGTATCGAGATGGGGTGAAGGCTTTTGTTCAATTTGCAATGATGAATGTAGAGCCAAATGATAAGATTCGTTGCCCATGTATGGACTGTTTGAATTGTGAACGGCATACTTGTAAAATTGTGGAGTATCATTTAGTTGTGAAAGGGATGTCTCCTTCTTATAAGACTTGGGTGCATCACGGGGAATCTGTTCCCATGAATCAATCTCATGCATTGAATAATGACAACCACAATGACTTTGGAAGTGTTGGGGATAGAATGGAAGCAGAGACAGGCGAAGATCAAGATGAATTCCTAAATTTGTTAGAAGATGTTTACATGGGGACTACCATAAATGATGATGAAAATGAAGAGGACGAGGAGGAAGGTGACAATGACAATTACAATGACGATGATGTGGCTAACAATGTTGAAAAAGAGGGCGTGCCCAACTTTAACAAATTGTTAAATGATGCTCAAAGAGAGTTGTACCCTGGGTGTCGTAAGTTTTCTCTTTTATCATTTGTTGTTAAGATGCTTCATGTGAAGGTGTTGAACAAGTGGAGCAATAAGTCTTTCAACATGTTGTTGGGGATATTAAAGGACCATCTACCGGTAAGTGATCAAGTGATTCCATGGACCCTTTATGAAGCCAGAAAATTCTTACGTGCCTTAGGCTTAGGATATGTGTCGATTCATGCATGCAAGTATGATTGTGCACTTTTCTGGAAAGAGAATGCAAATTTAGAGAATTGTCCGATTTGTCAAGAGTCTAGATACAAGTCGAATTATGGAAAAGGTAAAAAAGTTCCTCACAAGACCTTAAGATACTTCCCGTTGACATCAAGGTTGCAGAGATTATATATGTCGAGAAAAACAGCAATAGATATGAGATGGCATAAAGAGAAACGAGTAGATGATGGGATATTGAGACACCCGGCTGATGGTGAGGCATGGAAGGATTTTGATAGGCAACATCCTTTGTTTTCCCAAGAGAGTCGAAATGTGAGGTTAGGGTTGGCCACTGATGGTTTCAATCCTTTTGGAAACATGAGCAACTCGTACAGTATGTGGCCTGTGATTTTTATGCCTTACAACTTGCCTCCTTGGAAATGTATGAAACAAGCATTTAGTATGCTGTCATTACTTATCCCTGGACCACAAGCACCAGGGAGAGATATCGATGTTTACATGCGACCATTAATTGATGAGTTGAAGGAGTTGTGGGAAGATGGTGTACTTACTTATGATGCCTCAACTGAATTAAGCTTTCAAATGCATGCAGCTGTTATGTGGACAATTAATCACTTTCCTGCATATGGAAACTTGTCGGGATGGAGTACGAAAGGGTATTTGGCTTGTCCCACCTGTAACAAAAATGTTTCCTCACAACGGTTGAGAGGTAAGATAGGGTACACAGGCGCTCGTCGTTACCTGCCTGATGACCACCCTTGGCGAAGGAGTCGACTTTATAATGGTAAGACTGAGTTCCTATCAAGACCTTTACAGTTATCAGGGGAACAAATCTTAGAACAATTGGATTCAGGGACATTCAAACCATTTGGAAAGCATCCAACCAATAAGAAAAGAAAAAGGGAAAATCCAATATTGAATTGGACAAAAAAAAGCGTCTTCTTTGAGTTGCCATATTGGAAAACACTTAAACTCCGACACAACCTCGATGTTATGCACATAGAGAAGAATATATGTGATAGTTTGCTTGGAACATTACTGAGTATAGATGGGAAGAACAAAGACACAAAAAAAGCACGCATGGATTTGGAAGATATGAAAATAAGGAAGGAGTTGCACTTAAAAAGGCGTGCCGATGGATCTTTTGAAAAGCCCCCAGCATTGTACACTTTGTCCTCAGATGAAAGATATGGTTTTTGTGAGTTTTTAAAGTCAATTAAGTATCCTGATGGTTATGCAGCAAACATTTCAAGGTGTGTGAACACAAAAGGTGATAAGTTAACAGGCTTAAAAAGTCATGATTGTCATGTCCTCATACAGCGACTTCTTCCCATTGGAATGCGTGGATATCTTCACAATTATATTTGTGTTGCATTATTTGAGTTGGGAAATTTCTTCCAAGAGCTTTGCTCAAAGACATTGAAGATGAAGAATTTGGAAATATTAGAAGATCGCATAATATTCATACTATGCAAGTTACAAAAAAATTTCCCACCAGCGTTTTTTGATGTGATGGTCCATTTGGCGATTCATTTGCCGCGTGAAGCCATTCTTGGTGGACCTGTGCAATATCGGTGGATGTACCCCATTGAAAGGTACTTACTAACTTATTAAAACACTAGAATACTTAAATTGTAGCACAACCTGTGATCTGATCTATTCATTTTATAGACGTCTGTATATAAATTGTTCACGAAAAATAATTAAATTAATCCAATAATTATAGTCACATAATTTTTATCAAATTTAACGTAAACTTGATTTTGAAAATAGTATGTTAATTTTTTGAAGACAAATTTAATCAAATCAAATGGTTATGATTATTAGATACATTTGATTGTTTTTATGAATAATCAACACACAAAGGCCTAAAAGAAAACGAAATCAATCATTAAAATGGAACATGTAGATTCACGTGCCCAAATGTCGTGGATTAGTTCTTTTGGAGGTAGTTAGTTATGTTTTGCTAATGAATTTGAAGATAGGTTTACAGAAGAATACAGAAAATTGAAGGGAAAAAAAAAAAAAAAAAAAAAAAAAAAGAAGAAGAAGAAGAAGAAGAAGAAGACATAAACACACACAAACAAACAAACTGTAGGTCTTTGTTGTCTCCTATGCACCAGCTAATACATAAAGTTAAAAGGATTTCTTTTGATACCACTATGTCTTAGTGCCTTGTATAGACATAAGCTGGAGATGTGGGCATCTGCTCTTTGTGTTCAACATGTATGGTTTTAGTGCTTTCATATACTTTGGAAGCTTACAAGAACTTTGTTTCATGGATACTAGATACCTTAAAATTATCTCCATCGTAATTCGCGAACTCTGCTTTTTTCTTCTTCAACATATTCATAAAAAAGTGCACTCACACTTTTAATCAAGTCCAATTACAATAACAAAATGGGAAATCCAAAGACCACAACCCCCAAATTTTCAGGCATGACATGTACATGCTAATAAATAATTCAAATAGAATATCTGTAACAAATGTCTTTATGACATGCACAAATAACTTAGGAGACCATTTAGGGGATTTGCCCACCTATGTTCCATGGTACCAGTATTAGTACATGCACAGCCACATAGGAATCTGGTACCAGTAAAAAGAGTATGATTCAACAAATGCATAGATGCAGAAAGGTATATGTATGTTTACTACTGTTTAACATTAACCTAATTAAAGCAAGAGGGGCATAATACATCATTAACTTACCCTCTTTAACAGTTTCCTTCTTTTTTTATTCATATATAAACCTCACTCTACACTAAACACCATCTTTAACTGCAGGCATAGGCTTAAACCAACAATTTCTCTGCATCACTTTTCACAAGATTGGAATTCAATAATAGGACAAAACACACAACGTCTATTTGATTAGATTTTTGAAGGACACCTCCCACAAAAGAAAAAGAAATGAGTATGCTTTTTCATTTTGTCCTCAGGTCCCAAATAAGAAATTAATGTGCTTTCTTTCTGGTAATTATCACTCAAACTTAATCAACTGAACTCAATAAGCCTTGTCCCAATTACTAAGGTTGGCTCTATGGAACTGTTCCCTCCAAGTAGCTCTATTCTTGATTCCTCAACCTGGCTCCTCCTTAGCCTTCTTATATTTCTTTTAGCATCTACATTGTGAACCAAATTACTCCTCCTTACAAGCACTTTGTTCTTCATCGTAGATGGCCATTCTGAATGAATTCACCTCTTATTCTGGCTTTCTTTATAACAGGAATCACCCATCTTAACATTCTTGCTTCAATCACACCTTCTTTTTTTTTAATATATTGTTTCTTAATAGCCCAATGTTCTATAACATGCATTATAGCAGTCTAGCTGACATCATAACAATCAAATTAAACTTAACCCTTCAATGTTATAGGTAGCTTATGATCTCTTAAACTGATTTGAGCTGGAAATTTGTGGGCTGCTGGAAATTTATGGATGAATCTGCTGTGTAAGGTCCATGTATGCAAAGTTTGCCTTCATCTCTGCTGTGTCTGCTGTGCTTGTTCTGTTCAGTTTTCTGTTCAGTTTTTGGTTCTCTTTGTCTGTGTTCTATTCTTCTGCTTTTTTTTTTCTCCTTTCGGGTTTGGTTCCTCACCAAACTCCTTCCCTTTATTTGATGTAATCTCATATCTTGTATGATTTTCCATCTATAAAGGTTCCTCTTTTTTTGCTGATAAAAAAAATAAATAAATAAATAAAAGAAGAACACCTTCATATGGTTGTTTATTGACTTGGAAAAGCAAATGATAAGTAAGTTCCATCAATCACCAAATTAGAAAATTAGTTTCCACATAAGATTTTCTTAGAATACAACCAAATTTATTTTTTTGCTGTGTAGTATGAAATTATGTGGCAAAATCTTGATAGATACTTTGTGTATCGGTGACCCTTTTAATAATTTCATCATATAACATTCATTTCATGTGTACTCTCCATTGATTTCATGTATAGTGCGATTTTAATTTAAACTTTGTTAATGCCAAAGTCTGTTAAAACTTTGTACAAATTTCTATTTTCTATGATTATTGTGCGATTGATGGACATGATTTGCTCTTGTTCCATGTGAGTAAACCATACAAAGGGGTCAATTCTGAGGCTTGGGTATACATGATCGATCATGTATGGCTTGATGGCGATTATCAGGTAAAATTTCCAAATTTAGAGAATCATGTTGTCATTTCAATTTAATTTTACTAATCAATTAATTTTGCAGAACTTGCCTAAAAAAGCAAGGGATAGTCGAGCGAGGTTACCATATAATCATACAATGGGCTCCAAGTCATTTCAAGCTGCAATGTATAAACAGGTGATGCATTTACTATATCTAACATAATGATTGAAATTAATTATGTATGCATACTTTTACATGGAATTAGGGTACCGAGAAGACTGACTTTGTAGACTTCTACAAAGATTCCCATTGGAGCAAGAGAAAGTCGGATTGGGTAGCCCCAATATGTGGTCAATTACATGTAAGTATGCCAATTAATAGAGTTACATATTTATGTAAATGATGGTATTTGTTGAAGTTGTTTACAAATTGATACGAAGCTTTGAAAAAGCGACATGAAGAGTCTTTAGAGCCTGGGGCAATACCTTTAACTCATGAGCAGCTGTCAATCGAGATTCTTGGAAAGAAATCGGGATACTTAAAAGGCTTTGGAGTTGGTCCAAAACCATCATCATCCAGATCTTCTGTTACTGCACAAGCACATACTGAGGTGGTTTCGAGCCTACAAAAAGAACTAGAGTCATTGAAGAATTTGTCCAAGGTCCAGCAAGAACAAATTGTAGCCCAGAACTTGGTAGCACAAGAGCGCTAAAATGATTGAAATGCAAAACAAAGATTTGAAGAGATTGAGAAGTTTATGAGGAAGACCAAGGATCAAGCAGGCATGTAGGTTGATGAAAATGATTATTCATCAGAGGAATCTTATTGGCAAACACTTTTGTAAGTATATTTTTCATAATTTACTTTTCAAATCACTACAAGCATTTCATTTAATATGTCTGGTTGTGTTGAACAAACGGGACCTCGATTGGATCTCTGGTTAGAAAATTAGAAGGAAAATTGTAAAACACAAGACTTAAAAGGCCCGTTAGGGGGCCAAAATTGCGAAATGACCACCGAAACCACCGAAACTTGGCACGGACATTTTGTTCAAGCCTAAATAGACTTGTAGGAAAAAATGGGACGTCTATTGGATCTCCGGTTAGAAAATTAGAAAGAAAATTGTAAAACACAAGACTTAAAAGGCCCGTTCGGGGGGCCGAAATTGTGAAATGACCACCGAAACCACCGAAACTTGGCACAGACAGCTTGTTCAAGCCTAAATAGACTTGTAGGAATAAACGGGATCTCGATTGGATCTCCGGTTAGAAAATTAGAAGGAAAATTGTAAAATACAAGAATTAAAAGGCCCGTTCGGGGGTCGAAATTGCGAAATGACCACTGAAACCACCGAAACTTGGCACGGACAGCTTGTTCAAGCCTAAATAGACTTGTAGGAACAAACGTGACCTCGATTGGATCTCCGGTTAGAAAATTAGAAGGAAAATTGTAAAACACAAGACTTAAAAGGCCCGTTCGGGGGGCCAAAATTGCGAAATGACCACCGGAACCACCAAAACTTGGCATGCATGGATTTTTCAAGCCTAAATAGACTTGTAGGAACAAACGGGACGTCGATTGGATTTCCGGTTAAAAAATTAGAAGGAAAAATGTAAAACACAAGACTTAAAAGGCCCGTTCGGGGGCTGAAATTTTGAAATGACTACCGAAACCACCGAAACTTGGCACGGACAGCTTGTTCAAGCCTAAGTAGACTTGTAGGAACAAACGGGACCTCAATTGGATCTCCGGTTAAAAAATTAGAAGGAAAATTGTAAAACACATGACTTAAAAGGCCCGTTCGGGGGCTGAAATTGCGAAATGACCACCGAAACCACCGAAACTTGGCACAGACAGCTTGTTCAGGCCTAAATAGACTTGTAGGAACAAACGGGACATCGATTGGATTTCCGGTTAAAAAATTAGAAGGAAAAATATAAAACACAAGACTTAAAAAAGACTTAAAAGGCCCGTTCGGGGGCCGAAATTGCGAAATGACCACCGGAACCACCAAAACTTAGGCATGCATGGATTGTTCAAGCCTAAATAGACTTGATGGAACAAACGGGACCTCAATTGGATCTCCGGTTAGAAAATTAGAAGGAAAATTGTAATACACAAAACTTAAAAGGCTCGTTCAGGAGCCGAAATTGCGAAATGACAACCGAAACCACCAAAACTTGGCACGGACAACTTGTTCAAACCTAAATAGACTTGTAGGAACAAACAGGACCTCGATTGGATTTCCGATTAGAAAATTAGAAGAAAAAATGTAAAACAGAAGACTTAAAAGGCCCGTTCGGTGGCCAAAATTGCAAAATGACCACTGAAACCACCGAAACTTGGCACGGACCACCGAAACCACTAAAACTTGGCACAAACAGCTTTTTCAAGCCTAAATAGACTTGAAGGAACAAACGGGACCTCAATTGGATCTCCGGTTAGAAAATTAGAAGGAAACTTGTAAAATACAAGACTTAAAAGGCCCGTACGGGGGCCGAAATTGTGAAATGACCACCGAAACCATCGAAACTTAGCACGGACAGCTGGTTAAGGCCTAGATAGACTTGTAGGAACAAACGGCACCTCAATTGGATCTTCGGTTAGAAAATTAGAAGGAAAATTGTAAAATACAAGACTTAAAAGGCCCGTTCGGGGGTCGAAACTGTGAAATGACCACCGAAGCCATCGAAACTTAGCACGGACAGCTTGTTCAAGCCTAAATAGACTTGTAGGAACAAACGGGACCTCGATTGGATCTTCCGTTAGAAAATTAGAAGGAAAATTGTAAAATACAGGACTTAAAAGGCCCGTTCGGGGGCCGAAATTGCAAAATGACCACTGAAACCACTGAAACTTGGCACGGACAGCTGGTTAAGGCCTAAATAGACTTGTAGGAACAAACGGGACCTCGATTGGATCTTCCGTTAGAAAATTAGAAGGAAAATTGTAAAATACAAGACTTAAAAGGCCCGTTCGAGGGCCGAAATTGCGAAATGACCACTGAAACCACTGAAACTTGGCACACAGCTTGTTTTGTTTTGTTTTGTTTTGTTTTTTTTTTTTTTGTCAATCTAATATTGTTTTGTTTTTTCATGTGACAGATTGGCAATGGGGGAAAATAGTTTGGGCTGCATCAGAAGATTTGATTTTGTGTTTTTGGAAATATTTTGACATAGGATTTTGGTAAATGATTTATGGATTAAATGTTTAGCATCAAAATATTTGGTGTTGTATTTTTGCAAATATTTTGACATAGGATTTTAGTAATTGACTTGTTGGTTAGATGTTTAACATCAAAATATTTGGTTGTAATTTTGAAAATATTTTGACATAGCATTTGGTAATGTATTTATGGGTTTGATGTTAGTAGTTTGTAAGTACTTTGGCATGCATGTTTTAGATTGTCAGAGAATTGTAAATATGTTTATTGGGATTTTTCATAGCTATTAATTTTGAATTAGTATGAATGTCTTGCACAGGTGTATTATTATTCACATTACATTTGTGTATATATTGTGCACAGGAAAACAGGTGTTTTGGATTATTTTGAACAGGAAAATTATTAAAATCAAAATTTATGTATTGAATTTTTAGTGATAGGTGGTATTTTGGTCGCTGTTAATATATTTGGCGACAACATATTGTTTTTGTTGCTAAAAGTTAGTGGTTATTCCAAGAACTTTTCGCAACCAAAACTTATTCGTCGCTAAAAACGTGATTTTTAGCGACCAAATTAATTTTGTCGTTAAATAGTACTTTTGGCGACGCATTTATTTGTCGCTAAAACTACAGGGCCTATCCAAATTTCAACCTTTTAGCAACAAATTGTAATTTTATAGTGACAAAATATATGATTTTTGGCGACAAATTTTCTTGTTGCTAAATGTCTACATACAGCGACAATTTCTGATTTCGTCGCCCATACTTTTAGTGATAGGCCTTTGGCGACAAATTATATATTTGTCGCAGATTCTTTTGGCGACGAAATTTGTACTTTTGGCGACCAATTTCTGGGTCGCCAAATGTGTATTTTCTTGTAGTAATTACACACATAATTGTTCATATCAAACATTTAAGCATATAATTAATTCTTCTAAATTCGCGTTTATGAATGCATCCTAGATCTCATCTAGACGCTTATTGCTCTTTTGGACAAGTGTGTGAGTTATTAACTCGTGCTCTAATACCACCCTGTCACGACCCGAACCCGCCCCCATGGGTTAAGGACGTAACCGGCCAGTAATCCTAAGATTACCTACGGCCTCAACCAAAACAGACTTAAGACATCAGAGTAAAGGGGGCCAAAAGGGAAGCAAAATTTAAAAACTTTGTCCATAGAGCCGTGCTTATATACATATCAACAGACCATATTCAGTCACGTTAATAACCCACGTCAAAAGTACAATTTCAAAAAATCCATTACAGACAGGATCATCCAGAACGAGTCAACCTATGGCAGACTAATTACAGATATACATAAAGTCCTTGTCGGCAAGACAAAATATAATTACATAACAAAAAGGCAAGGGCAGGTCTCAAGAGTGAGACGCAAAACGAATCAAACTCTTAATTGTGTAATTGAGTTAGATTTTACAAGAATTCAAGTGAATTAGATGCATTCATGTAAGGACTGAGCTAGAATTGAAGAAAGATAAGTCATTCCATACATGCATGCATATTTATAGCATTTTGAGGTTGTTTTCAAAGATTTTCTCCATGCATGTTGTAATTCGAGCATAAGTTGAAGAATTCATAACACTTCTCATCAAAGGATCACATTTGATCATGTGTTAGAAGCTATAAACTCAAGTGAACACATGTATGTCATGTTCATGCCATGTTTTTACATTCCAAGTTGAATTGTTGCATGTTTGACACCTTTTTGGGCCATTATTCCTTGTAATGATCTTTAATTCATGTTGTTTTAAGAGTTTCCATGTATTTTCTCAAGTTTTGGTTCAGAAAAATCAAGTTTTGGTGCTTAAAGATTAAGTTTTGAACTTGGAGAACAAATCTGGAAATTCCAGAATTTGCATCTACGCTCGAGCGTAGGAATTCACGCTCAAGCGACCACTCTGAGTGCGTGCACTTCCGCTCAAGTGTGAAATGCAAGCCCTCAGAAGTTCTTGTGTTTTGCAGCACGCTCGAGCAACAAAAGTCATGCTCGAGCGAGGGCCTGAGTCTCATGCTCGAGCGAGGATCGAGCGTCCGTCGAGCGTGAAAAACAAGCAACTAGTACTTTTTCAAAATTTACAAACCACTCGAGCGAAGGAAGTTATGCTTAAGCGAACCCTCACATTTTGCATGTCCGCTCGAGCAAGGAAAGCCACGCTCGAGCATGGACCCTATTTTGAGCAAGTTTAGAAAAATGTTTTCAAGTACATTTTTGTATCCTTATTTCATCCTAGGCATTCCTAGGCCATGTTTAAGACACCATAATGAGAATAAACAAGTAGAAACACACCAAGACCAAGAAGAATTAAGTTAATGTTTTCGGGTGTGTAACTTTGTATGTATTCGTCTGTACCCTTGTAGGGTATGCACCTCAAGAGATTTGAATTGCCCACTCTACTCGATTATTTGGAGCTATTTGTTATTTGTGAGTAATAACTCTGTAAAGTTATGTTTAACTTTAATTAGTTTATGATGATATGAAATGATTAGTTTTCTGTAATGTTATGTTTTGTGTGAATGAATGATCGTCCAAGTTCTGAAATGTATTCATGGCATCCACTCAATGCATTGATAACTTTCGGCCTAGATCAACTTCGGCTCTCACATCCTTACAATGGCATTGATTTTTTTTGGGGGGTGAATACAATGGCATTGATTGTAACGATACCACAACACAGACATGCATGACGTGAGCTATTAATTTTCATCTGAAGCATATGTACATAACAATGAACAGTAAACAAAGACAATATAAACTTAAAAAAGGGCCATTTAAAAAGAGCAAGCATGCTGGAAGACAACCCATATGTGCAATTATTCCTTCAAACTAGCATATGATAGTTCAAAAGATGGGGCGGCCATGTTGTCAAGGCACCCATGGCTTTTGCCGGGGCAAATTTGGGTGGGAGGGAAAATGTACCCTTTGAATAAGATGAGAATAATCTATTTGAGGGTAGTTTTTTCTTTTCACAAAAATTGGCCATGCCAAAAACCTAGGCTGCGTTGGCTATCGGACCACCCTAAAACAATTTGAGCTTTAAGGAGGTTAAATAGCTATGTTACCTGTACTGAAACATGAATTTAAGCCCCTTGCCAAGTATCGAGTACCAGGATGCAGCCTGCTTCTTCGAGCAGTGAGAGCAACTATTCCTTCTTGCTGACCTAAACTTCCAAAAGTTCGACATTCTGCAAAACCCTATACATAGATATCAATTAAGCGAACATTAAAACATGCCGATTTATTTTTAACATAACCACAGTATTTCATATACCATTTTGACTCCATGGTTTTAGGCACAGTGAATCATTTGATTGTGAATTTAAAAACAATAGATGCAATAAGGCAAATTAAGCAGTAAAAGCAAGGATAATGGTGTCAGATCACCAATTGTTCCAAAAGCTTAAATTGTTCTAACACCCTCCCTCACGTGCAACTCTATCTTGCATGTTGAGATGCAAACATTTTGACACAGACCTGGTGGCGACCCAATACTTGGAGCAATTTGACCATCAAATTGCAAAATAGTAAGTTGCGGTCAGCCCGACATTGTCATAAATGCTTCAAAAGATCCATGTTCGATCCGAAACAGTCCAATGATCAATACTTGCATCTTTGTTGTGACCTAAAGCGAATTTGAAGCAGATTCCATTATTTAGGCCTCCGATTTTGCAATTTTATTGTTATTGGAAAGATTATGTGAAAATAGCTTTAGCTAGGTTGGCAATTTCCGATGATGAACGAAACCTCTGGAGTCTGTACTTTTAAGGCTTTAGGTTAGTGAGATTGAATTCACCACTTCACAAGATCTTCTTCAGCAATTGACGCAGTCTTTGGTTTCATTGCTGGCAGGTAAAAGACCCATCTGAACCACTGCACATCACTGCCTTATATCTCACTTGCACATAGGCACCAGCCCATCTTAGGACTTCGATTTTATCTGCTCTGATTTCTCCTCTTGACGTTGTTCTTTTGAGCCCACTTGACCAGCGCTCTACAAGAACTCAAGAGGTCCATTTGCTTAGTGGCCTTTAGGTGCTCAAGCGCTCTACCTTTTGGGTAAGGATGCTTGCTCAATGCCCTACAAGCACTTGAACACTAAAACTACCGAGACGTGCACTCGCATTGTCGGCTTATGTTCAACTTTTTTATGACCTTTGTGCTCCTGTAACCCTGTTCGTTTAAAAGTCACCATTTTAGCATTTTAAGTATGTTAGTGATGTTTATTGAAGCAATTAGACCCACTTTCTATGTCTATAGTTGCTTCATGACATGTTCATCAAGACTCTATTGATGAATCTCATTTGGTCTTAAATCTAGAGCATCAAATTATGAATTGATCTCATTAGTCTCATCTAGATTGATATACAACTCATCAGAACCTTCACAATTCACTCTCTGTCTCATGAATACCATGCTAAGAGGCATAGATACGGATGCGGATGCGGATGCGGATGCGGACACGGACACGGATACGGACACAGGACATGGTGATTTCAAAAAAATTGGGACACGGACACAGACACGGACATGGCAGGCACATAGCCATAAAATATGTTTTCATATATTTGTATTTGCTATCTAGATTAATATTTCATCCACAAACAATCAATATTAACAAAAACTAACCCTAATTCTATAAATAAATAAATTTAAAAAACACTTTTAAATCAAAACTTACAGTTTATATATTTTTATGGATAATCTATTAAGTATTTAAATTTAAGGAAAAAAAATAATAATAAACATTCAACATTCATTAAAAACACTAAATAAAATGAGCGAAAAGACAACTTGGCATGTCCCTAGTGTGTCCCCGAAGTGTCCCCGGTAAGTCCCCAGAAAATAAATTAATTAAATGAGGGAACACGCCATGTGGTGTGTCCCATACGTGTCCCCAAAGTGTCCGCGTGTCCCCGAAGTGTCCGTGTGTACAACATGGATACGGCACTTGTTTTGAAGTGTAGGTGCTTCATAGATACCATGTATATTGAGCAACAAAGCCATTGAAGACAAAGATCAATGCAAGAAGCTACCTAGAGGATATTGAATCTACAATGTGTGATGGAGTCAATGCCACTTCAGAGCTGAGATAAAGCTTGATGAAACTTGTGGTGTACTTAATTGTATGTAAACTTGCTTAATTGATGGATTGATTCATTGATTGATAATCGAATTTCCTGGAGTTCTCTTAATCACTAATTTAATTTTAAAATCGGAATTGATTTGAAAGATTTCACCAATTCACCCTGCTCTCTAGGCACAAAAACTTCGATGTTTAGAATTTCAATTGGCATCTGAGCAGTTAATTAGAAGCTTAACTGGTTTGATAGATCTTTTGTTTTGAGTCCATGGAGATGGATTCTAAGAGAGAAGGTGGTATCATGTCTACACCACCATTAGTCAATGTTTTGGAAGGCTAAGAAGAAGCACTTCCTGAAATCTCTTGTTGAGCATGTTTGGTCCATTCATTCAATACAGAATTGAGACCCTTTATGTGATTGAACTGGAAACAAAAGAGAAAAAGGTAAAGACCAATATGCAATGAGATCAAACTGGCATTGATAATATGGGGTATAAGGCATTTTCTGCAATTTTCAGAGTTGTAACCCCTAGTGAGTTCAGGTGCATCTCTAATTGTGAGATAGCCCAAGATGCTTGGGACATTTTGATGTTTACCCACGAGGGTACCCAAACTGCGAAGGAGTCTAAATTTCAAGCCTTGACCATGAGGTTTGAGGAGTGTAGGATGGTAGAATATGAAACCTTTGACCAATCCTATGCTAGACTTAGTGACATAGTGCCTGCCACTTTCAGTGTAGGAGAAACAATTATTGAGGGGAAAAAATGTGAGGACAGTCCTAGGCCTCTTCTGGGTGTTTTAAGGCCAAGGTCACAGTCATAGAATACAGCAAGAATCTCATAGATTCTCTCCAAACCTATGAGATCAATATGTTTCTTCTTAGAAAGCCTAGTGAAATTTCAAGGAAAGGAATAGTTTTTAAGGTGGGGAGGGAGGAAAGTGTGATCTTGGGAGATGGTATGGAGATAGGTGAGGAAGATATAGCACTTTTTGCCAAAATTTTCTTGGGCAATTCATTACATATCAACAAATCAGTAGTCATAAAGCCATTATTTGTCTTGCATAATTCTGTGTCAAATTTGGAAGCCATCTCATTACATTAACATGTCGCGCACAGCCTGCCCTCTTAATATCAAAATTTCTTGGTACTCCATTGT
The DNA here is from genome assembly GCF_004153795.1 of Camellia sinensis. NCBI lineage: Eukaryota > Viridiplantae > Streptophyta > Magnoliopsida > Ericales > Theaceae > Camellia > Camellia sinensis. The sequence goes on along the minus strand of NW_021028859.1, from coordinate 250,534 downwards.
AACATGAAGGTCACATATGCTAAAGTAGTATGCACAAGCAAATTAATAATCCAAAAATTAGCTTTGAAGGATTAATAATCAATATCATGCAGAGATTACAATACTGCAATCATTTGTACAGAAGGTAAAGGCACTCGCCCAATATTTAGAATGACATTGGTGAAGAGCATCAAACAGTCAGCTAGAAAACACTGAATTTTTTTATTTTTTTATTTTTTTTTATTTTTATTTTTTATAATTAGAAAACACTGAAAATACCATGTATAAACCAAAACCTGCAGAAGAATGACACAATGCTGCGGCAAACCAATGTTTTTGAAAGGCGTTGAAAACCATCCATTCCAAACAAATTCATCATCAGGATGTTGCAAAGGCATACGGCTTGGAAAAGGCCGAGTAATATCTCTTGTTTCGCAAAAGTAGTGCTTTCCATCAATATCAAGTTCTGTCAATTCTTGAGCATTCTTTGTTTCTCCTTTGCCCTGGGGTTGAGGATTTTGAAGTGAAATTTTGACCCATTGGCTCTCAGTCACTGTATATACACACCCTCCACCAGGCAAATTTGGAATGCTGGACGTCAACCTCGTTGCAACAAGAAGCAACCCAAAACTCCCCAGGGCTGCATAACCCAATATTGCCCTGGCATAAATTATACTCCTGCAAAGACTCTTTGATCCATTTGTAACGTAATCTAAAGCTTCATTTTGAGAGCTGAAAACATCATAACCCAGTTTCTCATTATAGCAAAGTGCTCCAGTTGTTGGGTCAACATAAATCACCTGAGTGTCACTCCTAGAAGACAAGCTGACAACAATATATACTTCACTAGAATCCAGTGTAACCACAACAACAGATGTGTCCCGAAAATGACTGGCTGCAATGAACACCGTATAACATGTATGAAAAGCAAATAACAAAGAGAACAACATATGCACATCAATAAAAAATAATCAAGTACTCTAGAATTAATGCTGCAACCAAGTCAAACTTTGTACTTAACATCAAGATCTAAGAAACTATTGATTCTTCTATGGAAAAAGATTTAAGAAACCAAGAAAGATCAGTTTCTTAATCAATTGAGAAGGAATCTAGTAGCAGACACATTCAAACATCCCATCTTTCAAAATTAGTAAGCATATCCTGTGGCAGAAAGTGTATAGTATATATATATATATTGGATAGACATGCCCATGGCAGAATAATAAAGAAGTCAATATGACCTTGTAGAAGGTAAATATGGTAGAAAATCCAAAAAGGCCATCAGACAAAGCCAGTCCCCAATAATTGAGGGGAGTAGACTGGATACACACCTAACCTTTGGCATAATATGCACAAACACAAAGTGGCTGCTCTTAGACTCAATTCCATGTCTTTCACAACCAGTAGCCAGACGATTCACCAATGCACCAAGCAAGGTCCCTTACAAGTTGCAGAGACAACCACCCCACCCAAAAAAAAAAAATCATATTAATAAATAAAAGTTCATGATAGTACAATAACGGATAACAAAAGACAAATATGGGGAAAAGAGAAAAAAATTAAATGCAAGAAAAAGTTTTTTGACGCTATCAACGAGGAAAATGATTGGAGTTGAGTTAGGGTGACAAAACAAGGTAATAGGTCTACAAAGATCTCTCACACTGTTGAAATTTTCCCTGGTTGGCCAAGATGATGCTTGAAGCTTTGAAGTCTCAAAGGGGAAGGGGTTTTCTAGGCAATATGAGAAGAAAGGAATTGATCTGCATTATGAAACCTGACTTTGGTGATGTATGGGCAGGCTTTGCTAGAATGATGAGGGATTTGGATTCAATTGGGGGGTTGAGGAAGAAGGGTTTGATGATGTTGTATACTTTCATTGACTTATCTATGGATCTTAAGAATACTTTTCTTAATGGCCATCTCACTGAGAAGGTTTACATGCATCCTCCCCCTGACCTTCACTATTCATCTAGACAGGTTTGTTGTCTTTGACGTGCTCTGTATGGTTTGAAGCAATCTCCTCGTACTTAGTATGATCGCTTTCAGACAACTGTTACTCAGCTTGGGTTTAATCATTGTGCCCAAGACTCTGCCTTGTTTCTCCTCCACACCTCTGCTGGTTTTGTTGCCTTATGACTGTATGTAGATGATATGATCATCACTGGCTCTGGCTCTGACTCTTCTGCTATCTCTTCGATCAAACAACATCTTTTCCACACTTTCGAAATGAAGGATCTAGGTCCATTACGGTATTTTCTTGGTATTGAGGTTGCCTCTTCTCCAAAAGGCTATTTTTTGTATCAGGCCAAGTATGCAAATGAGGTTATTCACCGTGCCAGTCTTACTGACATTAAGATTTCTGATACCCCAATTGAGTGTAATGTGAAGCTTAACATTACTAGTGGCATCCCTCTGGATGATCCTACTTTATATCGAGAGCTTGTGAGTTGCTTAGTCTACTTGATGGTTACTTGCCTTGATCTTGCCTATGCTGTTCATGTGGTTAGCATGTTCGTTTTTGCTCCTCATTCTACATTTTGAGCTGCTTTGGTTCGGATTCTTTGCTATTTTTGGGGTATTACGTTTCAGGGTTTATTGTTGTCTTCTACTTTCTCTTTGGACTTGGTATTGATTCTGATTGGGTTGGTGATATTAATGATCGCAAGTCCATTTCTGGTCTTTGTATGCTTCTTGGCGATTCCTTGATCTCTTGGAAAAGCAAGAAACAAATTATTGTTGCTCACACTACTGCCGAAACTGAGTGTCGTGTTATGACTCATGCTACTACTGAGATTGTTTGGCTTCGTTGTCTTTTGTCTGATTTGGGCATTCCTTAGTCCTCTCCGACCTCTCTATATTGTGATAACCAAAGTGCTATTTATATTGCTCATAACACTGTCTTTCATGAACGGACAAAGCATATTGAGATTGATTGTCATTTCGTTCGTCAACATCTACAGTTTGGCTCTAGCTCGCTTCCCTTTGTCTCTTCAACTTTGCAACTTGTTGACTTCTTTACCAAGACTCACATCACTATTTCGGTTTCTTCTTGACAAACTCTCAGTGTTTTCTGCTATCACACTGAGTTTGAGCGGGGGTGTGAAAGTATTAATGTGTCTATGTATATATGGTAATATATATTGTGTATATATTCTGAGATATTCTAGGAATTGTGTATAGGTTATTTCCTCTTTTGTATTAGGATTGGGAAGCTATTTAATCAGTTGTATTCTTTGTAATTATTCACAATTGAGTATATGAATTCATTCAGAAATCTTATAGGCCCTTGGTGCCTCATGATGCATAGGTTCAATTCCATTGAGTGCTATCAATTCCTTTGGGGCCATGCTCGCGGGCATAGCCCGAGATTTACCTAACCTGCGTGGAGGGGTGCTTTGCGTGGGTCTTGGGATTAGTCGAGTTTACATGGCCACCTGATTATCCAAAAAATAAAATAAAATGGTACTATTGTGATATATTCAATACTACTCCGATTGTAGTGTAATTTAGAGCATGCGTTGTACCAATTTCTATTTCATATTCCTTATGATCTATCCAAAAATTGATTTCCATTATTAGAAGTTTCTCATCTTCATGACTTAAGCATGGCCACCTCACTCTTTTTGTACCAAAAATTATTCCAGATACAAACACGCACAAACACATTTTTCTTTTAACTTAACAACCCTTGTATAATTTTTATATTTCAAAGCAACATCTTGAATTATTGATATAGAAATCGTTTACAAAATGGGAATTTTATGGACCTAGCAACTTTAAGTGTACTAAACTATGATAAAGCAGTAGTTTTTAAAACCTCTCTCTCTCTCTAAAACCCTCCCCCCCCGGGCCTCACTTTTGGCTAGCCGGCCGCCGCTTTTGGCTATGGCGGTCGGCTGGTCCAGCTCCCTCTTTGGTCTTTCCTTATAATAACTTGATTCCCACATTATTTTCCCACTTAGGTGTGTTGCGGTGCTGCTGGTCCAGCTCTCATTGGGGTTGTTTTGTTTTGTTTCACCAGGGGGTGCTTGGTTTAGGGGTCAAAACAGAGTAGATGGTGGTCGGTTTTGGTCTGGATTAGCGGTTGTTCTAATCTGGCTAAGAGTTTCATTCGGGCGTTCCTGTGCGAGTGGGAGTTTGAGGGATGAATCTTTGGTTCGGATCTTTGGTGATGTTTCGGTCCAGATCTTAGATCTAAGAGTTCAAATCTAGATCCAAATTTTCGATCCAGATCTAAGATTTCATTCGAGCGCTCCTTTTTGAGTGGGTATTTGAGGGGTGAACTTCTTTCAGATGTATAGTGGTGCCTTGGTGGTTTGGTCGTTGTTTTGGGTTTTAACTTTGGAGCTTCTGCAGCAGGTGTGTTCGGAGTTTGAATCGGAACAGAGATGTGTAGACACCTCATTTTTGACCGTCCTTAAGACTTGGACGTCACCGCTTGAACACCAGGTGATCATCCTTGTTTGTGTTTGCCTTGAGTTCCCGGAGACCTCGGTTACGCGCCTTACCTCAGGATCTCTCGACTCTACTGTTTTGTGTCTGGTTTTACACCAAACACTTGTGTTTTGCCTTGGAGGGGCAGGGAATGGCTTGTGAGCCATCCCCACACATCACCGGCCATGGCTTGAGGCCACCGGCTGTGTTTTGTTTCCACCGGCCAAATTTTTGGCCGGCCGGCACTATATATGGTCGACAGGCCATCTATTTTGGCCAAACTGCATTTTTGGCTGGCCGACCACTGTTCATCTGCTTTTGCAGATATTTTATGCTAGCTGGCATACACTTTTCTCCTCTCCATACACGTGTATGGAGGGATCTCCCTCTTGTTAGCTTGCCTTGGAAGCTTTACAAGATTGAATCCCCTATAAGAGGAGGTCTTTTCTCCCTCTTTTAGGTTAGACAACTTTTTTTCAGAGCTTTGAGTTCTAGGGTTAGGGTTTGCATATATCTTATCTCTATATCTCTCTCTCTTTGTGTTTTTGTGTGTGTTTTAGTCTTACTATTGCACAGAAACACCTAGTCTTACACATTTTCTTGGTTACTGACAGGCCAGAGGTCTTTTCTTGAAGTTTTTAGACTGGTTTGGAGCCAAAGAAGCAGCTGGAGTGCTATTCTTGAAAGAGGTCTTCAAGGGTAAGGACTTCACCTTTAAATATCCCATTTTTGCATAGCTTTTTTACCTATCTTGCAACTATTTTTAGGCTTTGCATATAACATATAAAAGTTTTGTTTTTGAGTCCTTTAAATAGTTGTTTAAGATTGTTTTGAGCTTTGGGGTTGTTTGACCCCTCTTAAGCCTTGTTAGGCTCCATTTTTGTGCATTTTTGGTGAGCTCCGAGACCATTGTGTTTGGGCCTCCTCACCACTGAAATCTTGAGGGATTTCAGTGGTGAGGATGGTGCCTTGAGGTCCTAAGAAGGAGAGGGCCACCCCCTCTCCTTGTTGTCCCTAAAAAGGGCCATTTCTGCCTCTTGAGGGAGCATCTAGTTTAGGTTCAAGTTGATCATGCCTTAATTGATTTTTGTGCTTATATTGCCATGATATAGCATTGTGTTAAGTTGGTTTAGGTACCTGTTTAGCCTACATGCCTTGTAATGCCATGTTTTGGCCTTAACATTCTTTGGGTTTTGATCCTTGTTCTAGCATGATTTTGGCCAAGCTTTGTGAAGCTTTTGTGTTTGTTTTAGCATGCTTAAGTTCTGTTCTTGGTTGTTTTGGTCGACCATAGCATGCTTAGTATAGCCACCTTGCATTTTGGCTTGTTAGCCTTAGGTGTGTGAGTGTGTAGCATGCATTACTTGCACTATTTCGGTGGTTTGGAACCACTTACCATGTTATTTTAGTCCTTATAACATGCTAGTATACTTGCATTTGATACTCCTTTGTTGTTTTAAAAGTTTGTTGCCTCATGCTCCATGAATGTGCTCCTTTGTATGCTTGCATGTTCAAGCCACTTAGATGCCATCTAGGTGTTCCCTTAGCATTGTCTAGGTCTGCCTTGAACCTGTTTTAAGTCCTCTTGGCCTTGAGAGGCTAGGTTGACTTAGCCATGGTTTAAGTCTCCTTGACTTGCCTCAAGTACTTGGACTAATTGCATTCCATGTTTGTCTTGTTTAAATTGGTTTGGCACCATTATTAACATGATTTCCAGAGTTTACATTGCATGCTAATTGTTCATGTTTAAGCTCTCTTAAGTGTGCTTAAAGATTGCTTGTTTGATGTTTAAGTGTTGGCCCATCAACATGTACATGTGTGTGTGTGTGTAGGCCCTCATTTCCATAGCATTGGCCACTGTTTTAGGCTTGTTTGGGGGCTGCCTAAATTAGTCTAAGTCCACCCCTTTGCATGTTGTTGCATGCTCACCTTGTGTGTTATTGCATACTAGTGTGTTGTTGCATGATTGAATGAAGTCACATGCTTGCTTGCATGCTTGAACATCCATATTGTGTCTTGCATACTTGTAGGTTGCATTACTTCATGCCTTACATGGTTCTTTACTTAGGTTGTGTGCCTAACCTACATTACACATTGCATTGCCATGTTGCATACTAGCCTCCATACCTAGGATGCATTGCATTGGCATGCATGCGTCATCTCTTGAGTTGAGTATGATAGAGGTTGAGCCCCCTTTGCTTGATTATGTGCATTGCATTCCATATCAAAATGCATTCTTGGTTCCTTGGGCCATCATGCATGGAAATGCGCGATTGGTGGTTCGAGAATCGAGAATCATATCTCTTTGAGTCATGAATATGATAAGGGGTGTGGTTGGTGCATACATTGCTTGAAATGCATTGCCATGCTATGTTTTGCCCTCTGCTGCTGTCAAAAACAGATTCTGCAGGAAGATTTGGCCGGCCGGCCATTTGCAGTGCCGACCGGCCATCCATAAGTGGCCGATGGATTAATTTGTGGCCGGTGACCATTCTCCATGGCTGGTGACCAATTCCCTCAGCCGGTGGTGTTCCACAGCATTTAGGGAAGCAACCCTGAGATTTGTGCAATCTTTAGAGAAGGATAACAGTCAAAGCAGAGGCAACTTGTGCATGGCAGTGGCTTTCCGAGCAGAGCCGAGCGCGTATTGCATTGGGCCTTCTTCCCGAGGCTGTTTACTGCTTTCATTAGATTAGTTAATTTGTTAATTAATTAATTGGTATGTAATATTTAATTAGCTTGTAGGTTAATTAATTTGTAAATTCTTTAGACTATCAAGGTAAGGTAGGATTGTGATGGACACATATGCCCATAGTTCATATGGAGACAAGCCTAACCCAAAGTGATAATACAACTTGATTTATAGTGGTACAATTAACGCTATGTTTGGTTAAAAGATTTGAGGGGTGATTTGAAAAGGGAAAGGGAAAATATGTGTGAAATTAAGTGAAATGTAGGTATATTTTATTCATATTTCATATACTTTTTTCATTTCTTTATCCAAATATTTCGTTAAATCCTCTAACCAAACACAATATAAGAGGTGTTGTTGATCTTATAAAATAGGTAGTTGGTGATCTTAATTAGAAGTAGATGTGGAAAACAGGCGGGCATGGTCAAATCAAAATGTGTTATTTATCCACATAGCTCAATTCAAATCCACTCATTTTAAACAAATCGAATCTGGTTGGGTTAAATTCAATATAGATTAAAATAATTTTATTTTGAACAAATTTCATAGCTCTGCAAGAAAAAATTGGTTAGTATGGTCAAGACGACTTCTTGGAATTTGAAAAAACAAATGGAATAAGAGAATTAGAGAAGAAAGCATTGTTGAATTTAACAAGAGCATCCAAATATGGGTTTGAGAGGTTGATGAGAAAATACAAATTGGATGCATTGGTGACACCATTGTCAGATGGTTCTCCAGTGCTCGCAATTGGAGGATATCCTGGAATAATTGTTCCGGCAGGCTACGATGAAGGTGGAACACCTTATGGGATTTGTTTCGGAGGATTGAGAGGTTCTGAGCCTAATCTCATTGAAATTGCTTATGGGTTCGAACAGGCTTCTAACGTTAGGAAGCCACCTTCGTTTAAACCTTAAAAACTTAGTGTCGGTGGAGACCGCGTTTGTTATTTTGTATCTGCAGGTCATTATGTTGTTGTCTCTAATTAACATTAAGTTTGAATTAAATTAAATAATAGATCTGCAACTTCCAATATAAATATTATTATTTATTTATTTATTTATTTTTGTGATTTGCAGCAGCATAGGCGTTGGAGTTGTTCGGTGTTCAGGTGGGTGGTTGGCCTTGGGAGTGAGCAGCATAGGCGTGGGTCTTGGAGCTGCTGGCGTGGTGATTAAGTTGTGGAGTTTCCGGTGGAGCTATGGAGCTGTTGGAGCTATGGAGTTTCCGGTGGTGTGGCCCATGGAGCTGTTGGCTATGGAGTTTTTCCGGTGGTGGCCTTGGGAGTGCAGCAGCATAGGCGTTGTGTAGCCTTGGGAGTGTAGCAGATTAGGTGTAGCAGCGTGGGTCTTGGCGTGATGAACAAGCCGTGTGCAGGTGGGTGGTTGGCCTTGGGAGTGCAGCATCATAGGCGTGGGTGTGTGCAGCAGTTTAAGTGTTTTGGTGGGTTAAATTTGTGGGGAATCATGTTTTTTATTTTCTGTTAAGTCCTTCTTAACTTTTTTCTGTTTTGAAAAAAAAAAAAAAAACCGTGAGGCCAAGGGGTTGGTTGTATGGATGCGAGTAGCAGTAGTAGGAGTATTAATTTCATGCTTTTAATGAAATTTTTCTTTGCTGATAAAAAAAAAAAAAAAAAACTTAACAGCTACATATCTCTTCATATTAATACTTATGTAAAGTTCAAGATTTAGTAATTCAATTTTTTATACAAATATGATTCTTTGGGGGTGTATGTATGCTTTAGGGATTCATATTTGGTACCTATTTGTTTAAAGCCAAAGGTCTGGCTTTTCCTAATTTTTGTGTTTACATCTATAAGATATCATCTAATGCCTGCTCTGATACCTTCTAAAAACTTATGCTGTTAGAGAGAGAGAGAGGGAGGGAGAGAGAGGGAGAGAGACAACATTACTATTTGTATTATATTTATATCCTCAACAAAGTCGAAAAGGTGGAACAAAACTATACTTCTGCACTTCGCAAATTACTAATTATCTACTAATACTTCAGGTCCCCTAAGTAAATCTTTCTTTTATAATTACTAATTAATTTTCTCATGATTAATTGGCTGCATCAGTCTCCCTAGGTTGTAAAGTACTCTGTTTCTAGTTTGTCTTCAATGCTTTATTTATTTATTTTTCTTTAAAATTCAAAATATGACTAGCCTACTTTTTCTATTTCAGTCTATTCATCCATTGTTCATCCCAAATTGACCACCTATGCAACCTGAAGGTTGAATATTTTTACATATAGTTATATGGATTATTTCAAAGACAGTTTCCTACAAACATATAGTTCAATAAATTGTTATACATGTTTGGGAATTTTCAAGTTCCACTTGACTGAAAACCACTGAAAGTTAGGAGTTCTAGAATACTAGTCTCTGTTTACCAACTGTTGTTTTATATTGTTGTCTTGTTTGAGTGTATTTGGTATTAATAGCTCTAAAAGATTTTAGAGATTTTTTACACAATTTTTCTTACTTTCTTTTTTGACAGAATCTAAATAAAGTTGCAATCTCTTACACAAGAGAATGACAATTTGCTAGTCACAAAAGGTATGACAACATGTTAGAATAGCATCAAAGACATTTTCCCCCTTTTCTGGTTGGAAACATCTAGAATAAACATCAACAAATTGATTTGGTTTATGAGGAAATCAACTTCTCTAGTGTGAGCACTTGAATGCTACATATGTCACCCAATTTAGAACAACAATAACTAATATGTATCACTTGAATGTTGCATATTAGATATTTTGTACATGTTTCTGAACTCTGAAGGCATACTACTGTGGTTGTTGAATGGCGGGTCGCTAAACAATGAAAATTAAAAGTGGTCAATGAAATAAAGCTGCTAAAACATTGACAGCAGTGATTATTTTATTGTCTAGCTGATATAAAGTGGGATAAAGAAATATCATTTTAACCCCAATTATAATTTGAGAAAATTTTGAGGTGTGTGAATCTTGATGGAGTTTTTATATTTTGAACGTATATCTAGATGAAGTTAGCATACTAAAGACAATGACAATTTGTCGCTAAACAATGGAAAGGTCAAGCGGTTGACGAGATAAAGTTTCTCAAACAATAATAGTAGTGACTGTTTTATAGTTTAGATGATAAAAAGATGGATAAAAGAATTGTCATTTTAACCCCAATTATTATTTGAGAAAATTTTGAAAGAATTTTTTTTCCTATTTAGTTTTTTGTTTTGCTTTGTGTGGGGATATATTTTTTGGATACCAACACGTGGCATGGCGACGCCGACGTGTCAGCCGAAGTGCCACGTATCGTGGTAGTTACGCCGAGGTGATCTCGGAGTTACCGAGGTTATCTCCGAAGATATCGGAATTCGAGATAAGCAGATAAGGGACAAGAGTCCTAGGACAACGAGGAGACTTAACCAAGATAAGGATAAAGCTCTTAGGGAGTTTATCTTTATCTTTTGAAGAATCCAAAGTCAGTATTGAATTGGAGTCCATAGAAGTCAGGCTTCTAATGGGACTAGGATTGAGTAAACTATAAAAGAGAGGCACCCCCATGGGTCTAAGGTACGCAAATTTATACTCAAGCTTGTGAGTTTAGCATTTGATTATCTTTGGGAGATATACTGACTTGATCGTCGGAGTGCCCCCGGGTGGAAGAGCCACCGCCGGAGCCCTTTTCTTTCGATTACAGGTTTACTAAAGCCATCTATTCTGCCGGTGCTCTCCAGCTGATTACTAGGCGGACAGTGTGGTAAGAAAATTACCCACACAATTTGGCGCCGTCTGTGGGAATCTTAGAAGAATAGATGGCCAGTGACGGACAAAGGGAAAACATTGGGGGCGAAACTCCTGCTGGGAGTGGTAGACCAATCGACCTTGACGTTAAAGGAGACAACCACAGTACAGAAAATCATGACCAGGGCCACGGAGAAAAAGACGTCGGCCAGGAGGGCGACCTTGATGTTGAAGGAGACAACCACAGTACAGAAAATCATGACCAGGGCCACGGAGAAAAAGACATCGGCCAGGAGGGCGACGCTTCAAAAAGGACAAAACAAAGCAAGTACTACAACGAAGATAACCTTCAGGTTTGGAGGGATAGGTGCCTATGAAGAAATGAGGAAGTAAAAGACTTGGCAAACAAACTGGCAGACCTACAGTCAGTGGTCAACTTCATGATGCAAAACAATGTTATGCAGCCACCATACCCGCTGCAAGATACGCCAATGCCAGCGATTAATACCCAGAAGGAAGGGAGAAAAGTAATCTCCAAAGCCTCTCAGCACACCAGGAGTGGAAGCCACTCTCACTGACGTTCCAGGGAAGTCGGACGAGAGGAACCAAGGCAAGAAGAGTCCCAAAGGACACATTGCATGAAGGATCCAGGACCCAAAGAACATCGTCATGTTCAAGGGCAAGCACTTTGCTTTGACACAACCCATGGAGAAAGATCGAAACGAGCCCACCACGAGGCCGAAAATAGTGTGCCAAAAAGATTGAAGTCCAGAGATAGCCGAGCTCCAGGTAGGAGTAAGGAAGACTTAAGGGACTACTTCAAAAGGAAGCAGCAGAATGCTGAAGCCGAGGTGACTTCCAAAGTTAAGCCAAGAACACCATTCTCGGTGGAACTTGACAAATTTGAAGCACCAAAGAGATTCAGTATGCCGAGGTTCCAAATTTATGATGGTAAGTCAGACCCTAACTTTCATGTTGGACTATACCTAAACTCAATGGCATTATACAGTGGGAACGAGCCATTGCTCTGCAAAGTATTTCCCTCATCCTTTGGGGAAATTGCATCCGATTGGTTCCATAAGCGACCAAAGGGAAGCGTGAAGACATGGGAAGGCCTGGCCGAGATGTTTGTGGCCAAGTTTGTAACGAACAAACTACAGCCCCTGAGGGTTGACGCCCTGATGGCTTTAAGAATCACCAAGGAAGAAGGCCTTAGGGCCTACGCGAAGAGATACTACGAGGTGTTCAATCGAATACCCGAATGCAACCAAGAAGTGGCGGTCGTTTCTTTCAAGAACGGCCTCAAAGATGACTGCCCACTACGGAAGTCTTTGGCAAAAACACTGCCAAAAAGCATGGAAGAACTCATGGCAAGAATTGAGAAGTACGCTAGAGCCGAGGAAGATACATCGGGAAACAAAGAGATAAAACAGGAAAAAGGAAACGGCTCACCGAAGCAAGGCCGAGGTAACAACGGACCGACCAAACAAGAACCAGAGTTGAAGGGTAAACAGGCAGTGACAACGGTGTTCCATATCCCTATCCATAAAGTCTTGGACCAAATACGAAACCAACCCTATTTCAGAACTCTAGTAAGAACACCAGGGGAGTTCATGGAAAGAAACGTTGGTAGGAGTTGTGTTTACCACAATGAAGAAGGGCACCCAACTCAGGGTTGCAGAGCCCTAAAAGCACACTTAGAAGACTTGGTAAGGCAAGGACATCTGAGGGACCTTATTGATGA